>JBBYHK010367760.1:0-24146 GCA_038382065.1 Adansonia grandidieri | reverse complement strand
AGGGTTTAGAAAGAAAAGGATAAATAGGCCCAAATAAAGTGTTTAAGGGTAATTGAATCAAGGATCAGTTCTTTTCAGAAAGAATTAATTTTAGTGTGTCTTTCAAGATGAACAAATTTTTTTTCTTCAGCAACTTTTGTTTTCTTCATTTTTCTTCATTTCTCTTTTTTTTTTCTTTCTTCAAAACTTTCACCATTCTTTATTGTGAAAGAACTTGAAATTTTCTTCATTCTTCACTTTGGAATATTTGAACTTGAAATTCAATCTTTTTTTCTTTAAAATTTATTTCATGACGTCTTATTTGTTCTTCTCGTAACTTTACAGTGGAATTTGCCCCTTCTAATCTTGAAGCTTTGCTTCACTTGCCCCCTAATGTTGAGGGTAATCCTTGATTAGGGTTTAAAGAAAAAAATAAATTATCAGGCTCAAAGGGGACTGCAAAGGGAATAATTTTCTAAATTTAAGAAAAGATAGAGAAAAAAGGCCATTTTTCATTTCAAACACAGCCATTTGAACTGGTCAAGCATTTCACTAAGAAAAAAGGTTATTTTTGTCAAAATCATTTTGAATACTTCAATCGCATGATTCTACACTCAACAAAGGCTTAAGATATTCCCTTCAATATGGTTGACTTCATAGCCACCAATGACTAGTTGAGCCTCTAAGAAAGAAAATCAAATTGGCTTGGAAAAAAAATCTCGGATCTCATATCTTATGTATCAAAAATTGGTTTGAAAACATTTTGTTCAAAAGGAAAAGGAGATTTTGGCTTATGTTCAATCTCATTCTTTTTGAATTGAGGATTTGGAAGAGCGTCATAAAAATTATGGCAAAAGATTATCAAAATAAGAGAAATCTCAAATTTATTTTAACACATGTCAAACGATCGATATCTGAATCTTTTAGGAGCACAACCTATTTGTTCGACCTTCAAGGAATCCATAGAAAAAAACATTTGGGCGTGGAAAGTCTGTAGTGGTGAAAGGTCTATCACTGAATATTTGGGAGAATTATATATGTAGAAGTGAAAGACCTTTCTGAGAGAGCTCGAACTAATAGTGATCACCTACCAAAGAAAAATTTTCCAAAGTGTTCTCATTATCCTAAATATTGGAAATCATTATGAACAAAATTCATGGTTTGTAAAGTATGCATACTATTTACAAATCAAATTCATTTCATAGGAAATGTACAAAATTTTGAAGTTGAGTTAGAAATTGCCCCTGATTGGCATACTACCAAAAGGTCGATGACCTTTAGACTAATCAGCCTTAATAGTCATCCACCCACTCATAGAATTTCACTGAATTAGCATCCTCTGTGGCTAAAATGTAGGTAACCAAATGGAACATTAAGAGGTGCATCAAATTCTAAGTCCTTAAAATCGAGAATTCCACAAGACATGCAGTTATTTCCTTTTATAATAATCATGCCATATGGACAACCTCTATATGACTCTTTACTAAATTCCTTAGCAGAGAAAATGAATCCATTAGCGGAGAAAATGAATCCAAAAGCTCATTGCATAGCAAAGAATCACCCAAGTAATCCAAGTTGGAATTTACAGTAGCCTGTGATCTCTTACTGATCATGTTGATACTCTAGATTATCTTCACTTTGAATAGCATGCATTGATTGATGGAATCCATAGACAAAAAGTGTTGCAACCTAATGCTCTAATTATACCACCTTAGGTAGGGAGTTTTTCAGGTTTTATTGGAATGGCAGAGATCATATGATTTTGTTGGCATAACTAGACTATGAAAAGCTAAGGTCGAGGGCACTATCCAAATAGATTGCCTTATTTTCTCAACTTCTTAAGGTCTTGTCAGCTACGATAGAATGACTTTCTCATCTCACATATGCTACCTATAGCCCCTTAGTTAGTATGAATATGTGTTATAAGACTAGCTTCCATATACTGAACACTATAAAGTGGTTGCATTTTAGCTTGCACTTCCTCAGATCCCCGACAGAAGTATTGGTAATACCTTCTGACTGTTAGTAAGCTAGTTTCCTCATCTTGAGTGGTTCCATTGAACTTAAAATTTATGCTTGCATTTTCCTTCTTATTATATGGTATCTTCCATTTAATGATTTTTTATCTCACCTTAAAATATATAAAAAAAAACTTAAATCAGTTTGTATGAATATGTATGTGTCTTGACAGTATTAATCTCTATTGGCTTCCTAGATTATCGTCAATGAATGGAAAAATTAAATAAATAAATGAGTAAATGAATGAATGAATGAATAAATAATCGAGTAAAGGGGGCAGCATTTAATGAAATAGATTGGATGTTAGAGAATTAACTAAGAACCAGATATAAAGATTATTGTAGAGGCAAGAATCTGAAAAATTAGAGTAGTGATTCAACAACATTGTTTGATGAACCAAAATTCTCTAACTTATCCTTTGATTGTGGGCATACATAGCCATATTTACAATATTCAAAAGCAAAGTAATAAAAAGAAATGATCTTGCAAGCACTCTATTTTTCTAGCTGTGTTAATGTTTCTAAAGGATTTTTGCAAACCTTAATAATTCATTTTTTAACCCTTATATTTACAAAATTTAGCAAATAGCCCAAAAAATTATCTTTGAAATCATTTTATTGCGTCTTTATTCTAATACTTCCTTTTTTTCCCCTTTTTTAATCCCATATAAACCCTTAACCATTTTTATCAGTCTGTTGAGCAGATTTTTCGTTCCATGAACTTCATGATCAAAATCTTCTTAAATGAACTTAGATGTTCGAACCCTCGCCTCTAAATCATCACAGATGTCTTGATCCTTGAAATACAATAAATGAAATGAATTAGTACACTACAAAAATTATGAATGCATGAACATATAAGAATATGAACTTTGTATATGCACGAATGAATTTACAATTTCCATGGAATATGGATATCATTCCAAAAATTAAGAAAAATGCTTCATAATATAACAAATTAATGTGAGAAATAAATGTATCATAATAACACAACATACATGCATCAATATCAAGAAAATCAAATTATAAGAGTAGAGGGTTAGAAGCATTCTCCCCCATGTACCTAATTTAGTATCCTCTAGAACCGGGTATGGCTCTAACTAGTTAAGGCCCTTATGGTTCATTACATGATGTTCAGATTAAACATCTAAATAGGTTCTCGAATTGCTCCCCGAGTCTGAAAAGAACTGATAAGGTACCTTTATCCTTACCTATTGTGGGTCTATGTTGGAAAAGTTTTAATTTGAGTGGGAGTATCTTCCATGCCCATAATGAGGCTAACACCTCAGGCAGGCATAGGAATTTACACCCGGTAGGCTTTTCACTAGCCCAGACAGAGGCTAACACCTTAGAAGGTAGAGTTACTTCGTCCCCTCCTAAAACAGTGGGTACCTATGCCCCTTCCTTACTCATGGAAGAGAATCTTTTACATATGCATGTGCATAGTGTGTGGGGGGGGAACAATTTACCTTTTACGAGTTGACATATTCAAAAATA
This sequence comes from Adansonia grandidieri, assembly GCA_038382065.1. Lineage (NCBI taxonomy): Eukaryota > Viridiplantae > Streptophyta > Magnoliopsida > Malvales > Malvaceae > Adansonia > Adansonia grandidieri. The sequence goes on along the minus strand of JBBYHK010367760.1, from coordinate 20,652 downwards.
AAAAACCTATCCTAAATTCCCCTAAAAAAATTGTAAAGGAAATAAAAGGGTTAGTGAAAAATATGAAGAATATATACTGAAATTTATAAGTTAAAAATACAATGAAAAAATTTATTTTGAATATATCGGGAATTATAATTAAATATTGGTTGAAACCAAATTAATCAAAATTTAGCTAACACATAATTAATTTTATGCCTGACTTTCTAGCTATCCGCAATGGAGTCGCCAAACTGTCGTAACATGGCCCGGATACAAATCCTGACTAGCCCGACTTAAATGGTGAATGTATCCATTGTTTCTATATAAATATCTATATAATTATTTCTTTCTATATTTAAGGGTCCATATCTTCATTAATATTACTTTTTGTACCTGGGGATTGACTTGTCAAGATGAATCGCTCACTCGACTTCTCTAAATAATCATTATGAAATGACTATTTATTTTAAAGTCACCACCAATCTTATTTTAGCTAGTTGAGATTGGACACCTGCCGAAGTTTATATTTTCGAGGGTTACGAAACCCCTGAAAACAAACTCCAAGCTTTGTGCTCATACCAAAAATCGCATAAAAGGGTCCGGGAGCCAGTTACAACCACAAGTAAGGATCGACCTTCTTATGATGCTCGATAATCGGTACCTTATTAATTGCGTGTTAACTTAAATTTTGATTTTTATTTGGTTCCAGTATTTGATATTTAATTATAATTCCCATGATATTTTATTATAGAAATTTATTATTCTGAGAAAATTAGATTTTAATGTTTTTGGAAATCAAAATTTCTTCCATACCCCGTGGGAGAACCAAGAGAACACAAAGATTTTCATCATTCTTTGTCTACCCCGCTGGAGAACCTGTGGAATACGAAAGGTTTTAATTTTACAAAAATTAAAAAATCCCAACTTTCATTTTGCAAAAGGTATCTCATTAATAAAATAATCCATAGAATCCCTAAGCTTATTCTGGTAGGAATCTTGCATATTAATTTAATTATAAGACATTACCTCATTTATAAAAATAATTTTATTATAAAAAAATACGGACTCTATGACCAAGAAATGACCTAATATGTTGAACATATTCTTAATGTGTACTTTCAACATGAAAGTATCCTAGTAGTTATAGAGGATATGGTTATAATATAAAATTATGAAAATAGCCTTAGAGTATTCTATCGACGTAAAAGATCTCGGTAACCCTTAGAGGACTCAAAAATGCTTGAAAAATGTGAACCTATGCTACATATGCACTTTTGACCTAAAAGCATCCTAATGAATATTTAAAACTAGACTCGAAGAAAAATTATGAAAATGCCCTTAGAGTATACCTTCGACATAAAAGTATCTCGATAACCCTAATGGACCTTAAAATGATCTAGGAAGGCTAAACCAATCCTAAAAATTCACCTTCAGCAAAAAAGCATCTCAATAAAAGAATTTATCAAAATGCCCCTAGGGTATACCTTCGTCGTGAAAGTATCCCGGTAACCCTAATAAACCTTAAAATAACCTTAGAAGGCTAAACCAATCTCAAATATTCACATTTGGCGTAAAAGCATCTCGACGAGCAAAATAACCAAAATACCCCTAGGATATACCTTTAACGTGAAAGTATCTCGGTAATCTTAATGGACCTTAAAATGACCTTGGAAGGCTAAAGCAATCCTAAATATTCACCATTGGCATAAAAGCATCTTGGTGAGCAAAATTACCAAAATACCCTGAGGGTATACTTCAGACGTGAAAGTATCTTAGTAACCCTAATGGACCTTAAAATAACCTTGGAAGGCTAAATCAACCCTAAAATATTCACCTTCAACGTAAAAGCATCTCAGTGAGAAAATTACCAAAATGCCCTTTATGCTATACCTTTGGCATAAAAGTATCCCAGTAACCCTAATAGACCTTAAAATGACCTTGGAGGCTAAACCCATCTTAAATATTCACCTTTGGCATAAAAGCATCCTACTAAGCAAAATTACCTAAATGCCCCTAGGGTATACCTTTGATGTGGAAATACCCTAGTAACCCTAATGGACCTCAAAATCACCTTAGAAAACTAATCCAATCCCAAATATTCACTTTTGGCGTAAAAGCATCTCGATGAGCAAAGTTACCAAAATGCCCCTAAGGTCTGCTCTCGACATGAAAGTATCTCAATAACCTTAAGGGACCTTAAAATGACCTAAAATGATTAAAAGTAGATGAATTTAGTCTGAATGGAAAAGCTAAAAGTTTAAGTTTGACTTAAAATGCAAAATTTGCAATCAAGCCTCTAAACTTTTAAAAATTACATTCATATCCTTCGAAGGACTGAACAAATACGAAAAGTTTTAAAAATTTTTATATCTCTATGGAAGGCCATAGAAATAATAGAAATCGTGAAAACTAGTGAAATATACATTTTGCCCCCCAAATATGAAAATTTGCTATTTAGTCCCTAAACTTTTAAAAATTTTCATTTTAATCCCTACATGGTAAAATGCCCTAAAAATCATAAAATCACATAAAAATATACATAAAAAATACAACAAATATATCAAAAAGAATTCGGCCAAACACCTTGGCCTTAAAATAAAATTTTTTCTATATTTTGCAAAATAACCCTTGAACTTTGTAGAATTACATTTTGACCCTTATATGATAAAATATCACAAAACATTATAACAAATCATCAAACCAGCAAAGAATCTCCAAAAAAAACATGGCAAGAATGCGTTTAAAAATTCAACCAAACACTTTTAGCCATAAAGCATAATTTTTCATATTTTGCAATTTAGTCCCTAAACTTCTTAAAATTACAAAAATGCCCTTTAAATATTGAAAATACCTAAAACATGCTTAAAACTCATGAATTAGAAGTCTTATGGCTTACAAAGCTCTCGGCCAAGCCAAAATATCACATTAAAACTTTTACAACTTTTGCAATTTAGTCCCTAAGTTTAGAAATATTACAAAATAGCTTAAAAAAAACTAAAATCAAAGCAAAAATAAACACAAAATCACCATTATCAAGCCCAATCAGGTTTGGCCAAGCATAGAAAGCATCAAGAGAAAATTTTTTTATCATGAAATTTCATAATTAATATCATAAATTTATAAACAAAATTTTTAAGCTTAGAAATAAAAAAAATCACTAATATTTCAATATAAATCATTATAAACATAACATAATAAATATTATAAAACATGTATTCATTGAAGATAATATCATTATTAGAAATGAACACAAAATATTATCTTAAAAAAAACGAAATACGATAAAATCAAATAAATCAAGAAAATCCATAAAATTTAATCATTGTTTTCATGCTTGGCCTTTCAGCATGGAATGAAATGCATGAGCTCAAGCAATCATAAAACTCACTAAAATAAGAAATCAAGCATGAAATCAAAATAAATATAAGATTTTGGAAGAGAAATTACCTTGAAAGCTTGAAAAACATAACAAACCTAAGTAACTTTTATGGATTTTTTGAGTTTTTGGCTTATGGAAGTTAAGAACTATTTGGGAGAACTTTTTTTTCATTCTTTTTTTTCCCAAGTGAGGGGACAGCAAGATGATGGATTTTTTTTTTAATCCATCTTGCCGTGAGGTTCCATCCAAAATCCATAAAATTTTTCTTTCATTTATTACATGTCATAATTTGTTGATTTTCTTATTTTTATATTTGATTTATTTAAGATATGATTTGATTTTTGACAAATTGATTGGATGTAAATTTATGACTCTTGTCTCCTTGTAATGTCATGAATGATATCATTGATTTCTATTGATATTTTGAGTGATATTCGTATATAATATATAAAATTATACTGTAAAAATTAATTATAAGAACTAAATTATAAAAATTAAAAAAATATATTTTTAAAATAAAATTTCATATAATATATTTAATTCAATTTAATAATAAAAACAATTTTTTGTGTACAAGGAAAAAATCAAAATAGCAAACTAGAAAATTTTGACGAGAAAAAACATTTACAAGAAAAATTGTTACATGTAAAATATACAAAATAAATTAAATTTTAAAAAACTGATTTAATGTGAATTAAACAGCAATATTTGAAGAAATTTAAAAATTATAAACATAGAAAAATCCTACCAAAAAAATTTACGGAGTAAAAAAAATCTGTATCTCATTAAAAGGAAAAATTCTAAAACTCATTAAATGAATGGAATTTTTCAAAACTGATTTAGTATGAACTAAATAATAATATTTAAAAAATTTTGAAAATTATAAACTCAGAGAAATCCTACCGAAGAAATTTATGGGGAGGAAACTCTGTATCTCGATAACAAACAAAATTTTAAAACTCATTAAATAAATTGAATTTTCCAAAATTGATTTAATATGAATTAAATAATAATATTTAAAGAAATTTAAAAATTAGAAACTTGAAGAAATCTCACCAAAAAAATTTTAGGAGTATAAAACTCGTATCTCGGTAATAGAAAAAAAATTCTAAAACTCGTAAAATAAATTAAAATTTTTAAAACTGATTTAATATGAATTAAAAAAATAATATTTAAAGAATTTTAAAAATTATAAACTAAGAAAAAGATCTTTCTAAAAAAATTATGGAATAGAAAACTCCATATTTCAAAAGCAGAAGAATTTCAAAAGAATAATGCAAAACTGATAAAATAAAATTAATTTTTTAAAACTGATTTAATATGAATTAAATAATAATATTTGAGGAATTTTAAAAAATATATAAACTTAGTAAATCTCCTCAAAAAAAATTAATAGAGTAGAAACTCTGTATTTCTGAAACGGGAAGAATTCTAAAATTCGTAACAAATAAATGAATTTTAAAAAACTAATTTAATAATAGTTGAATGTGAATATTTAAAAAATTTTAAATTCAAAACTCGAGAAAATTACAACAAAAATTTTACATGTAACGAAAAGTTTGTATTCTAAAACCGAGAAATTTTCTAAAAATTACATTAAAAATATATAAAATGAATTAAATAAAACTTATTATTCAAAATATTAATTTATAAAATGATAAAGATGAAAATCTAAAATTTGAAATAATTTCATCTGAAAAAATTTCACGAGCATGATACTCACGGTGCTATGAAAAATTCAAAATAAATTACTAAAATGAACAATCTGACACTTTATGGTATAAAATACTAATACGATTTTTTTCTTGATTATTTTTTATTTTTTTGGAGTGCGTATTGATATAAATACCATATAGGTATCACTAAAAATATACGACGGTCAACTTTCCAATTTTAACAAAAAATTCTCGAAAAATTCATAAAAATAAGAAATTTGTCTACGATAACATCTGAAAAATAGATTTTCAAAATTTTGACAAGAAAATATTAGAAATAATTTTTTCTTAAATATTTGTCCTATATGTCTGAAATTAGAGATAAAAATATGAATTTTTTGTCATGTGAACTTACGGCTATTTAAATTATAACTAAAAAGTCTTGAAAATACCTTGTTCATCTGAAAAAGGATCATTCCTAATGATGATGGCCGTTAAGTTCTCAATCTCGGATATTTAGGATTCTCGAAAAAGAGACCCGGACAAAATTAGGTGTCTACACTTAGATTTAAAAATTAAAGAAAAATATTTTTTTAGGAATTTACTAAAACTGAAAATTCATTAAATCAACACATAAATCAATCAAATTGATTATCAGTAAAAATCTGTATGCTAGGCCACATGTAATCTACAAACCTTAGGCTCTAATACCATTGATAAGGAAATCTTATGCTCATGCTTATCAATATAAACATAATCAGCATTAAATTTATGTAGTGAAATTAAACAAAGAAACACCTGAATTTTTTCAGGATCTTATGCAAAAATGTACATGTGATCTGATTGCAGTTTAAAATATAGATTTGATAAAAATCACACCTACTTAGGGACTTGTAACTCTAAGTGTGTCGATCCTTGCATGAACACACCAAGGGTTAATTACTATGATCATTTATTAAGGCTAAAAGTAGTCCAAGTGTTCTGCCTCTAAAAATGATCCACACAGATGCCTGTTGAAACTTTCATGAGCTTCAGTGATTCTTCGGTGCTAGCCATGAGGCTTTTTAAGCCCTAACCAAAAGGTATATAACTAACAGGTTTAGATCTGAAGCAATTGGGGAATAATTCCTACACCTATTACTGCAAGAGGAAGAAAAAATAACACTGTAGTGAAGTAGCTATTTTTTTTCAGATGCCAATAAATGGATTCAAAAATCAAAATTCTTAATTCTTAAGCCTTAAGGCTTTCTTAATGCTTTTTACCGGCCAAAAGCCCTTATTATCATGGGCTAGGTTAAGCTTGACTAATGGGTCAATCTCACCTATCCTTAAGGTTAATGCCACTTTGGTGGTGTTTTGACTTAATTAAAAATATTTTAATTAGCTTGTCCAAGATTAGGCCTAGTAACTTATTAATGTTTTAGCCTAATAGCACACCAAAACGCCAAACCAACTTGGGGTAGTTCACAACTAAACTCTTTTGACTAGATAATTAGGGCTTTTGGGCCAACCCCTAAATTAAAATATTAGATAATTTAATTCATAATTAAATTTTCTAATCCAAATAAAACAATTTTTGTTTCTTGTAAATAATATTAAATAAATAATTAAATAATTATCAAATAATTATTTAATTTTCTAAATAGAATTAGTTGGCATTATTTAATATTATCCCTAAAACCATGTCTACAAATAGGCATTATCATGATAAGATATTCTTATCTTTGTTGCCATATTAAGACATCTCTAATTAGATTTCATAAATCTTATTTATGTCTTTAGTAATATTTTATTCCTTCTATTTAATAAAGTCGCATTAATTAAATCCTGATTTTAATCCAATAGATCATCTTATTGAGTATGACCTATTAAGTGTCCATTAGAACTGCAATAAATATAATTACCCAATTAAGTGTATTTATGTTTATAGACAAAGATTAGCCTCTAGCAATGTGTCATGGCCACTCAATATGCAGGAAGAGTCAATATGACCTCTTAAGAAACCTTTTAGTAACCAGCCTCTCAGTGTACTTCAGTTCTTTCACCAAGTATCTCAAAAAGACTATAAGCATGATGCATTGTCTACTCATGTATCAATCCATATTAGTTCTTGTAGCTTTTATTTAACCTTATCAATTTAGAGAAACAATTTCTCCTAAATTTATCATACATTGGCTAACAACTTTATCAAGTTAACCAAAGCCAAGAACAAGTGAGATATGTCTTCAATGTCACTTAGAGTGGTGAATCCTCTCTGGATCATTCATCCATCTTCCATATGATTCATTTCACACCCAACAAACCCTACCTTAAGCATCCATCCATTGTGGACCCATTTCAGATAAATCTAAGCATAACACTTCTTACAAGAGATGACCTAGTATCACAAGTCTTAGGATTAATATAAACGACTGGGACATGAGAACATATTCCATAGACAATTGGGTGAATTATACTAAATAGAGTTCTTATCCGAGGTATGTTTAGTGAACTTTTTTCCATAAAACAAGCACCTATATGCTATCTGCAAGTATCTCTATACTTCAACCTCTATAAGATTAAAGAGTTGCATACATTAAATGGATCTAAGATTAGCATATACTAGTCTTTGTGCATTGTCAATGCCCTATCTTGACAATACGATGACTAGAAACATTTTCAAAAACATGGTTTGAATTCATAAGAATCTCATCATCGTAACTTATTACTAAGTTTGCAAGGCCATTGTGTTTCATGGGCTTCATCCAATTAGTATTCGCATGAGTGTCAATCATGCCACTAACATGAAAGAAAACCTTGAATCACAAACTAAAGTATTTAGTTTACATTATAAACTATTATATGCTTCATCTAATCCGATTGGCTCTAGGGCATATACTAATAAGGTTAAGTTACACTAACCTAGTGCAGATCTTTTTGTGAGAAATATATATTATTATATGTAGCTACCCATAATAAAAGAACAGTTTGTAGACTAGATATCACTTTGTTTAAAGGACATAGACCACAATCAAGTACAAAAAAAATGTTTAATATTATGTATATATATATATATGCTGTGAGTGGAATGAAATATTATTTGAATTGCAGGCACTATACATAAATGGGCCAATAAAAGTTTAATGATAACTAGGTTAAAGACCTGTGCTATGCTAAACATGGGTAATGAACATGTGAATAAAATAATGATTATTTAAATATTTTTATGCAATGATTAAACATGAGATCAGAAGGCATAAACATCAAAAATTATAATCAAATACCGGTTGAAACCAAATTAATCAAAATTTGGTTAATACGAGATTAATTTTAGCCTGACTCTCTAATCTATCCCTAGTGGAGTCATCAAGCTAGCGCAACATGGCTGGGATATGAATCCTGACCAACTAGACTAAAAAAGTGGGTGTACCCCTCATTCCTATAGGTATCATTATTTTTTATTATTTATTTTCTAGGGGCCATGTCATTATTAATCTCTTTTTTATTCTCAAGGATAGAATTGTTGAGATGAACCGCTCACTCGACTTAACCCTAAATAGTCATTTACAAAATGATCATTTATTTTGGAATCGCTGCCAATGTTTAGGTTAGGTCAGATTGTTCACCTACCGGAATTCCTATTTTGAGGGTTACAAAGCCCTACAAAACCAACTTTGAGGTCTGCGCTTATACTAGAGATCATATGACAGGGTCCGGGAGTCCGTTATAGTTACGAGTAAAGAACGATCCCTCTCACGATGCCTGATAATTGGTACCTTATTAATCCCGTGTTAACTGAAATTTCAATTTTCATTCAGTTTCAATGTCTATTATTTAATTATAATTCCCATATATCAAAATAAACTTTATGAAACAAATTTATTATTTCGTTTAAGAAATTAGGCTTTTAATATTTTTGAAAATCAAAATATTTCTTGTACCCCATCAGAGAAACGGAGAAGCACGAAAGGTTTTAATTTTTACAAAATTAAAAAATTCCTGATTTTTATTTTGAAAAGGATATCTCGTTATTAAAATAATTCGTGAAACCCATTCTATATGCTAGGAGAAAATCCATATACTAGTTTAACTCGAAGACATTGACTTAATTTTCAAAATTTTTGATTTTATCAGAAATAAGAAAACTTATCCTAAGTACCCTGTAAAGTACACCTTTAACATAAAAGTATCCAGTAACATTAAAGGACTCAGTTCTAAGGTAACTTACCTAAATCTCCCTAACGTATACTTTCAACATGAAAGTATCCATGTAATCTAAAGAACTAGATTTATCATAACAAAATGAAACTATTCCTACTATGCACCTCTGACATAGAAGTATTCCTATGATCACATATGACTTGGTTCTAATATCAATTAGTAAAATGTTTCTAAGGTTTACCCTAGATGTTAAAGTATCCCGGTAACCCTAAAGGACTTGATAACTTCATAAAAAGATAAACTTATCCTTATTATGCACCTTCGACATAGAACTATTCTAGCGATTATCAAAGACTTAGCTCTAAGATAAATTACTAAAATACCCCTAAAGTGTACCTTCAACATAAAAATATCTCGGTAACCCTAAAGGACTCGATAATGATATGAAAATGATAATTTTTACCCATAAATGGGTAACTTGGATATCAAATATGATCTAAAATACAAAAATTTATATTACGTCCCTATATTTAAGCCTAAAATGCCTAAAAATGCTAGAAATATTCTTAAACGATCAAAATACCCTAGATGGGTAATTAGGTATAAGAAATGACCATTTTGACATTAAAATGTAAGGCTTTATTAAATGGTCCCTAAACGTTTCTAGCTTTGTAAGATAGTCCTTACATAACATGAAACAGAAAATCAAATATCAAATACATTTAAACCAACATGAAAATCATATAATAAATCAAAAGAAAGATTCGGCCAAGTACTTTGGCCTTGGAATAATTTTTTTAATTTTTTGCCAATAAATTTCTAAACTTTCTAAAATTACAAAAAGGTCCCTAAAAGGCTAAAAATGTATAAAATAAATTTAAACATGTTAAAAATGTGTGGAAAACACCCCCAAGGGTACATGATGCATTCAACCAAGCATGATAGGCCTTGAAACAAGTTTTTTCATTTTTAAAATTAATCCCTAAAATTTCATATTTACAAAATAACCTAAAAATATCAAAGACTTCACAAACAAGTCGATGCATTGTTCGACCAACTTGGAAATACCCTTCCAAGGCTTCAAAATTTTTGGTAAAATTTTTTTTAGGCCCCTGCAAATTCGAAATACAACAAAATAGTCCAAAATAACATAAAATCAAGCATAAAAATTTATACCAAGCATATTATCAAAATTTTCCAATACCAATAACATCCAAAAATAAATTTTTTCTTCATGTAATTTCATAAATATCAAAATAAATACATGCCCTAAATTCTGTCAAGCTTTAGTATACATAAATTATTAAAAATAATGAATATATTAACACATTTCATCATGAGTCAACATGAAAACACCAATGAAATAGTAGAAATTTATATACATAACATCACAACATTATTTCCATAACAAATATATATTTTCATAATGAAAATCAAACTACTATTGGCAAAAGTCAAATTAAACAACAAAATCAAAAAACTTTGATCATAGATTCATACTTGGCCTTTCAACATGGATCAAAATCCATGAGCTTAAGTATTCACAAAGCTCACCAAAAGATGAAACGTGCATGAAATCAACAAAATCGAAAGTTTTCCAAGAGAATTTACTTAGAAAGCTTGAAAAACTTGAAAAAACCATGATTTTTTTATGATTTTTCTTCTTATGGAAGCCTTCCTTTTTTTTTTTTTTTGAAAGCATTCTTCCCCTCTTATAAAGAGGGAGGATTGGCCAAGGGGATCAAATCCCCACTTGGCCGAATGGGCTTATGTTTTCTTACTCATTTTCTTTACTTTTTTTATTTTTCATCTTTTTTAGATTTTTCTAGGTTTTTTGATAAGGTTCAATTAAATATTATTGTCTTTCTCATGAATCATCATGCATGACATCATCATCTAAAATATGGCCTTTTATGATGATAAGAAAAGAAAAAAAATCAAATTTGGATAAAAAAATAAATTAGATGGATTAAATTGTAACAAGTTAAAAACTGTGTTCAAGAAATAAAATTTCTCATAATAAATTCGAATAAAAAATTTAATCAAAATAAGCTTGTTGGCTTGTTAGAAAACAAAAATGGGCTCATTAGGCTTGTTGGAAGGTTAATGGGTTTACTGGGCTTATTAGGAAAATTATAAGGTTTTAAAGCTCATGAAATGGAAAAAAATAAATTTTGGCCCATTAAAAAAAGAAATTAATAAAGTTTCCAAATAAAAGATTCAGAAAGGAATTTTTGAGAAAATTTATGTGCAAGAAAAATACTATTAAATATTTCAAACTCACAAAAATTTATGAGTAAAAACCTTTTCGGAAGGAAATTATATTTAATAAAAATGAATTAGAATTTCAAAAAGCTACAAACAAAACATTTATTGAAAATTTTTAAAATATTTAAAAAAAATTAAACTTTTAAAAATTTTACAAAAATATTTACAGATAAAAAATTTAGATTTTGAAAATAAGAAAATTTCAATAATACATTCAAATATTTATAAAAATGAGTTGAATTCAACATATTATTAAAATTATTAATTTATAAAATAATAAAGATGAAAATTTGAAATCTGAAACAAATTTTATCAAAAAAATTTTGCTAGCATGATACTTATGTTACTGTGAAAAATTCAAAATTAAGGAATAAATTTAACAATTTTACACCTTATAGTATGAAATGCCAATATGAATTTTTCTTGAATTTTTTTTAGTTTTTAGGGTAAGTACCAACATAAATACTATATAAGTATCGATAAAAAAATACAATGGCCAACTCTAAAATTTCACAAAAAAATCTCAAAAAATTTCTCAAAATGAAAAATTTGACCGTAACATCATATGCAGAAACAAATTTCAAAATGTCAAAAGATAAAATTAAAAACTAATTTTTCCTTAATGTTCATCTTTTTCTGATATTTGTGCTCTATGACTTTCAAAATAGCTATTTTTCAATCACGTGCACAAAAGGTCATTTAGACATGATAAATAGGTCTTGAAAACACCTAGTCCGCTTGGAGGAGGTCAACCTCCATCAGGATGATTACATAACTATCAATCTCAGATATTTTAGGATTATTAGGGTAAAGGTCTAGACAAAATTGGACGTCTACAAAGGTTAGGGATAGTACAAGAAAACTATAATAGAAACCAAGCAATAGTGTTTATGTGGAACTTAAACTTTGGCAGGAGGAACACAAAGTTGATTAAGTAAGAATACCTAAAATTCATCTTTCTTCAGGGTGGAAGATGTTTTCCTAGGAAAAAAGGTCATTACCTAGTTAGCTGTAAAAAAAAAAAGAATACTCATTTTAACACCGCAAAGCTTCTTTAAGAAAAAAAGGGCTAAAAATCCACTTTATAAACTGAGTAGAGTGAATGAAACTAACAAGGTGAAAAATACTCTTTCCTATGGTAGACTAAAGATGCAAGCAATAGCATAAACAAGAATAAAAAGTACCTCGTTAGTAACTTTAAGTTACTTGATTGTATTTCTACAGATATAGCATCTGAGCATTTGCCAAAACCTATCTGCATCCTACAATTTATTACAGGTCAAGTTAGTCCACAAAAGCATAGTAAATTAGCTTAAGCATGCTCTACCATCTCCATCCACTAAAGTTAGGTTGGCTACTAGCTACAAAATATTGATACTATAGAAATGGTTAGTTTTTCTGTAGTGCAGTGCTTATTAAACTTGTATAAGTTTAATCCTGATAATTTAGCATATTGCAACATAATTATGGCTAATGATGAAAAAGTTCATCGTAGCTCTTATTTTATAAATCAATGAAATCATAAACTTGGTAATGTGAGGTATACTAACAATATTTGTTATACTAGCATCTAAGAAATAGCATTGACATAATTAAGATGGTAAAATTTTCTATTTGTTTTATTCCTCCCAATACAGTCCCAAGAACACAAGCAACTTGGTTGGAAATATGCCCCGAAAAGCTAACCTTGGGGATCTTAGAGGTCTTGTAGAAGGCTTGAATAGACTAGAAAGTCCGCTCATGATAAATGAATGAGATTTTGATGATGCCAAGGCTATATAAAGATAGCGGAGTTTGTTGTTTGCTCACCATGCTAGAGTTCCCCAGGCACTACTATAAGGAAATATGAATCACATTTGCCTATCTTTATCCTAGTTGTATCACAACAGTAACTCTGTTCAGGGAGCATATTTAATTGTTCAAGCTTTTTTTTTCCACCATTTCGTAAGTACATTACCATAGGCTATGTTTGAGAAAAAGAAGCTACGAGTAGTCATACACAGTTCATTTAAAATAAATTAAAAAAACATGTATTCAATTATATGTTCACAGTACAGTAATTAAATATTACATTACATATGAACCAAATAATTCTTCCATGTTATAGGTTGTGAGCAATCCAAACCTTACAAATTAAGTGTTTACTGACATTGGAACAAGAACTTAGATAGATTCAATAAACTAGCTCTCAAAAGAGGCAAGTGATGAAAAGTCACAGAATGTGTGCAAGAGAAATGAAAAGCTTATTGGTTTGGCTTAGATAGGCAAAAACGAGAGCAAACAACTATAAATATATTTAACCGTTCTTTACTTTTGTAAATGTAGAAGGTTTTGTGCTTAATGACGTAATAGAAAATTACTTTATTATTTGTCATTTCCATCAGTCAAAATGTATGAGAATTGACGATTTTGTTAATCAACTTCAGCTTAAACCAAAGCATTCTTGGAATGGAACTCTAAGTACTTGATAACATGATAAACGAATAGCAGAAGCCACGACAATATGCATTTCAGGTAATTCTTGACTTCTACATATCATAAATACCCTAAACTTTACAAGAGCTTATAATCCATGCTAATGATAATCTTAAACTGTTCATAAGGTCAGATCTACAGTGAGTATAAAGTTGAGAGGCCAAATCATCATCTACTCGGTGGTTTTGATGGTGGGATCTTTTTAAGTTTTAATATGACAATCAAGATAAATATGATTCTAGCTACACAAAACAAAATATCCACTGCTAACTAAGCTCTAAAATTTATGAAACTATTACTTCTATGGACACAACAATAAGTAACATGAGCCAACAAACCAGTATATGCTAAAACATCATGATAAAATACAAATTTTTAACGCACAAGTCCAAAAATTGAAGTAAACATGCTTTAATATCAATTTAGCTATCCACACCTTTTAGTACGGCTACCATGTTAGGACTTTACTTCAGTCACTAGGCTTGCCTTCAGCATCCCCTTTCTTACAGTTAAGGTAAAGACTTCGTGCATGGCCAACTCTCATAGTGTGATAGGCGGTGTGTACAAGGCTCGAGAACAAATTTACTGCCATATAGCTGACTAATGATTACTAGTGATTTTGGGTTCATGCAAATGAGTTGTGGCTTGAAATTCAAACTGCGGCTGGGTTTTAGAGTTAGCTCATCCTCATGGGATTGTGATCACTTGTCTCGTCCATTGTAGTACATGTGTCGCAACATATTATTATTACAGGGGATCCTCCAATTGAGAAAATCCATTAACCTCAGATAAAGAGAAAAGTTTATCTATTTTATTTAGTTATTTGGTTAAACAAATAATTCATTATTGCAGCAAATATCAACAACCATTTCATTTAAAATACGTATTTTTTATTTTCCAATGGATTTACATCTTTCATTAACGAAAATTTTTTGATGCAGTGAGAAATAACTCTGGTTGTTTGCTCTTAAAGATTTCTTGTTTAAGCAATTCATACCAAGAAACAAAATAAAAAAAAAAAATCCATTCAAGAGAGAGACCAGTAAGCGTATTCAACAACAAAAAAACCAAAAAAAGAGTAACAATTAGAGCTAACCTTAAAAGTAATTAGTATTTACTATTGTTCTCTACAGCACTCTCTTTCTTACCAACACAACCACTATTTTTTTTTTAAATGGCTTTAGTAGGTTGGTGAAAGTTCTCCACAGCCTTTTGCAATAGCTTGCAATTTCTCACCATACTTTGGTTCTACAATGATACACATTTCCGTTACATCTTCCATAACTTATCTCTTTTTGCTTATGCTTAAGATAATTCTTAAAGTCGTTGCATGAAGTTAGTTGTTCCTTAATCAAAGCAACCACTTGAAATAACTCCTTACCACCATTCCTTCTGCTACAATCTCATGGAGGATCAACAGAATTTCTTGGACTTGACTAACCATGGTCTTGGAGTCCATTATTTTAAAATCCAAAAATTTACCAACTATGAATTTCTTTGTACTCCTCAATTCTATATTTATGATCCAAGAACTCTTACAGCTCTTTCATTGTTTTCATTGTACTATTCATGTTATATAATGAATTGTCCATGAAGATAGCTAATTATGTCTCGGCCTTTTTCTGACAAACCATGCCCACTTAGAGATTTTTAAATAAAAACTCAAATTTTGTCATTTATGTATCGATAAAGGTTTTAGTGTATCGATACAAGCCATCAACAAAAACTCAAATTTCACATGTTGTATCGATACATCATATCATAATATCGATACATTGCTTCATGTATTGATACAGTGGCTTGTTGTCTCAATACCAGGCTTAAAAGTAGCTAAAATTGTGATTTTTGGCCAAAATGTGTCGACACAAGCTTTTATATTGATACCAAGCTCAATGCATCAATACATTTTTCAATGTATCGATACATCTGGGCAAATTTATTTTATGTATCAGCTTTGTTCTATGTATCAATACAAAATGCATTGTATCGAAACATAAAGGCAAAATAGCCTTATTTATGACATTGTATCCCTTTACACCGTGATATTGAAACACAAATTGGACCACATATTTTACACCAAGAATCACCCAAATTCATATTAGGCCTAATCCATAGCCATGCCTAATGAGCAAAATTGCACTAACCTCTTTCTCATTTTTTATTGTTTTATGCCATCACCTTCTCTAGATTTGTTCTCAGGTTTAACTTTACCTTTAGGTTGAGACTTAACAAACTTTTTGGCTAGTAGTAAAGAACCATCGGGCCTAAAGAAGGCTTCAACAACCATCTGTATGGATAACCATTAAAAGCAAGACATGAGTACCGCTTGTGATATTGAAGATTTTTTTAGCAAACCATGGTTGTCAACTTCTAAGGATTGTTCAAATAGGTTTTAACTCTAGATTACAATGTTTGAAAGTTAGGTAATCCCTAAATAGATGAATGTTTAAATTTTAGTGAAAAATTTTAAAAGTTTACTTCACATGAGTCCCTCTCTAAAAATTCGTAAGGAAGTCTAGCTATTTTTATGTTTACATCTTCAACTACCCTTTTATTATTGATTTTTGAAATCTAATACATATATAAGGCTAGACTTCACAAGGATCAACATCTCTTCACAAGCAAGATTAAGCAACATTTACCGTGAATTCATGCAATTGAATTAGAAATCAAAAAAAAAAAAAAAGTTAGGTAGAGAAAGTTCCATCTAAAGCTTTTCCCCTTTTAAGAGAAATAAGAATTTAAGAGAATTTCAAAGCTTTTTGAATTTTTTGATTAGTTAAATTTTCTAAGTTAAAACATACTTAAAAATTATTTTATATTAATATTAATATTTTTATAATTAAATTGAAAAAAAAATTTAAATAGTATTTTGGATCAAACTTACTTGAATTTACATAATTTGTTGTCCAGGTTTTGTTCTTTGAACTGTGAATTTGCAACTATAGGTCTCCGTAGAGAGTGGACATAGTCCTCTCTAAGCCATTTTATACGCGACAAAGGCGGTAAGGTGGCCAAACTAGTGTTGTTTCTTTAAATAAATTACCAAAATAATAAAACATATTATCAAAATAATACCTTTTTTGTCAATGCGGCATTTCTTTTTGTCACATTAGAAGCACCAATTATGTTGGTGCTTTCAGCTTGGTAGCTCCTATGGAAATCCCAAACTATTTGGTGCTCCATGTTAGAGGTGCCAAATAGATTAGGATTTCCAAAAAGAAGGTGCTGACATGTTTCATGTAATTGGAACTTACACTAAGTTCGTGCGGCTTCAAGCATGAAACTTACACCAATAATATGCCTAAATTAGCCTTAAACCATTGTGGGAAGATAATGTGCATGACTTTTAAGCCAAGCAACAAAAGCACTTAAAGAGTTTAGGAAAATGTTTGTGATTTGTATTACTCAACAATTTTATGTACAAATGAGGAGTAGCTTACCCTTATTTTATAGATAAAGTTGCAACTACCAGCCTTTTTATATAAATTTTGTAATTTAAAAACTACACCATTACACGATACATAAAATAATAAACACAAGACCTAAAATTCAAAATGACTTGAAAAAGAACATGAGCAAAAATACATGAATGTCTTAAAATCTATGTAATATGAATCATTATATACAATATAAAAATAAAACAAAAAAAAGTAACACTAATACAAAAAAATAACATAACCTAAATTTGGACTTTCGGGATGTTTTCAAATTATTTACTAAAATGCATTCTTTTAATTACAAAGGCAGTTCCCCTTTGTGTAATGTAAAATAAATAAATAATGTATAAAAGCCATCTCCAACGAAAGTGGTCTCTATATGTTAGTAGCAAAAAAATTAAACTTACATCATGTACTATTATTTTATAAGTATTTTATCTTTAAAATATTAAATTTATGAATATGTTATCCATCATTTACTATAAGCTTTTAAACTTTTATTACTTGTAATTAAGTCTTTAAAGCATTATTTTTATCTAATTAAGCTCTTAAACTACTATTTTATTACTAAAAACTTAAAATTTTAAAAAAATATTGTTAATGAATTTTAGTGGTTTTCATGCAGAGAGAAGGTTTACTAAACAAAAATAATACTTTAAGAACTTAATTGGAGATAAGAAAGATAAAGGCTTATCTAAAAATTTTGAGAAATATAGTGGCTTTTTAATAATGAATTTTTCATTAGAATTGTCATTGTGTGCAATTAAAGATTTTTCTTTCATATTATTTACTTGGTATTAATTATTTTCAGCATATAAATTATAATTTTTAAAAAATTTTTAGATTGATCTTAAAATAGTTTAAAGTATAAAAATAAAAATAATTATTTGATACACTGTAGAGTTAAAAAATCTTTGCAAATAGTTTTCGTGGGATAACATATGTCCATTAGAGTACATTTAAGGGAATAAAAAATAAAAAATGAGATGTGTTATCTCACTAATTTTACTTGTGAAGTTTTTTTAACTCCAGTGGCAATATATGGAATAATAATCATAAAAATAGATATTATTTTTGAAGTTTATGAATAAATATTTAATTTAACAAAAATATTTTTTGGGAAAGGAATATGCCTGCGTATGGCCAATGTGCTTTATTTTTGGCAAATTTTGTTAAGAATTTTTAAGGGTCAATCTCTTTGTTGTCTTCTCTAGCATAATCGGAAACCTTATGTTAAAAGAATCAAGGTTTCTTTTTTATTATCTAAAATACAATGTAAAAATATGAATGTGAATTATTTTATCTCAAAAATTCTAATTTTCACATAGCTTAAAATTAAATCAATTTATCTTATATAAATGAAAAACTTAAAATTTACATTGAATTTTTTATCTCCATAATTCATCTTGCATTAATATTAAAATTAATAAAGTCTATATTTTAAAAAATCAATTACAATACAATTTGAAGTGATTATCGTTAATGTTGCCAAAATAATAAATTTTACGAAAAAGGAAAATTCAAAATAAAATTACATTAGTAGTCATTAGTTTGCATAGTTTCAAATAAAAAAAATTAAATTTACATCGTATTTATAATTATTCAATAAATATATATTTAAATATATTTTTCATTTTAAGAGTAATCATTTAAATAAGAAAATTTTTATATATTTTATATATTTTAAAAATAATTTTATATAAATATTTTAATTTTGTTATTTTAAAATAATTTTTAATTTTTTAAAAAAATTTTAAAGTAATTCAAAAAAATTTTATTAATATTTATTTTAGTTCAATAAAATTGTTTTAAGTTTTTTTAAAATTAGATATTAATTATGAAAATTAGAATTTTAATTTTTATATTTTGTTTTTTAAAAAATAATTAATTTTTAAAAATATAATTTTAAATATTTTATATTTTAAAATAATTTTAATTTTATTAATTATTTTACAAAAATCCAGATATGAATTTTTAAAAATTCAAAAGTTAGTTTTTCATCACCTCATTGGTTAATGCCACATCATCACTTATATTTCAAAGTATTAAGGCTTAGTTTTATATTGATAAACGATTTGATATTACATGTATTACATTAAATATTTTTAAAATAAAAGTCATTTATAGTATTAAACCTCTCTTTTATTAAAAAAATTATAAAAGAATTTAATAAATAGAATAATACAATAATGTACTAAATTTTGAAAAATATCTATTTAATTTTAAATAAATATTAGATAATTAAATTAATTTAACTTAAAAAAGAATTAGACCTCTTGACATGGAAGTAAAGTCTTTTTTCCTTGTAATGTTTCTATCTATACTCATTTATCATGAAAAAAAATTAATTTAAAGGGAAGATCAGAGCAATTATTTCATTTCTTTAATCTTTTAAAATTTCATTCTTTTTAATAAATATCTTCTGTTATTGGCACAAGCATGACTTGTTTTAACTTTGTACCTTTTTTTCCTGTAGTTCTCATGGAAAGCACCTCTTCTCACCGCATAAGTTTGCACCATAGTGTTCACCCCTCTCTCTCTCTCTCTCTCTCTCTCTCTCTCTCTCTCTCTCTATATATATATATATAGGAATACCAAAAGAATGATTTTTAATTTATATTATATTTATATATTTTTACATGTTAATAATTTATGATTTATAAATTTTAATATAATTTATATATTGATATTATTTTATTTTATTTTTTATTTTCTGTATTTTTTTTGTTATATTTATACAGTATCCAACATGTTCCTATCTATTAAAAATTCATGGCTCGTCAATCAGTGAGTTTTAGCATTGATAAAAAATTGGATAAGACTAGCTAGTTCAACTGATTGTCTTGTCCGGCGGTTAAACAATGCGTTAAAAATTGAATTTTTATTAAATTGCTCGGAACCATTAAAAAAATAAAGAATTGAAAACTGAAAAAATCGGTAAAATTGATTTTTTATTTTATTTTTTTAAAATTTTTTATTTTTCTTTAAATTTTTAGAATTTTTATTTATATTTTTATTTGCTAAATTTTTTTTCTAATTTTTAAATTTTTTAATGTTATAAATAATTAAATTGATAATTAAATTAAAAATCGATTGTTGATGTGGTTTGATCAGCAGGTTAGTTTTTTAACCTTGAGTATTAGATATGGAAAAAGACAAAAGGTACTGTCGGTGAGACAACACCAAGCAAAATATTCTAATACCAAGTGTCTGAAACAAAATTAAATAGAAAAAATAAGCCTTCATAACTGGCAATCCTTTAATTTTTTGTCATTAAAGAAAACTTTTTTTATTTTTTATTTAGTTGGATAAT
>JBBYHK010367326.1:0-24155 GCA_038382065.1 Adansonia grandidieri | reverse complement strand
TTATTATTATTATTTAAAGTAATGATAATAATTAGAGTCTGATAACAATATAACAAAGTAATAAATAAATTAAAAAAATATTAAAGTCATAATAGATAATACCATATCAAACATGAAAAAAATCATATGTTAAACTAGCAACTAGACCTGCTCATGCGCTAGACGATCTGTCCATAAGCCAGATAGCTTGCCCAACACAATAGACTCGGCATGATCAAGCCCAGGTCTTAGATTTTAAGTTTCAAGTATTCTCGATCTAAAATAGTATTTTTTAAATAAAATAATATATTTTATTTAAATTTAATTACAAAAAATGTAAATATTAATATAAAATAACTTTTTAGTATTATGAATAATGGTTTGTACTTAAATGGGTCGGCCAGGACAAATTCGGCCCTGAGCTTAGAATTTAAAAATGTTTCGAGCCATGGATAGGCCCATAGAAACCAAACTAAGATTTTTTTCGGGCCAGACGGGGCCAAATTCGTGCTTAGCTTAGAATTCAAGATTACGTAAAAGTGATTACATTTAACATAAAATAAAAAAATAATGTAAAATATACTTAAACTCGAACTCGAACCTGAATTGGCCCGAACCTGAATTAGCCCGAACCCGAATTGGCTCGAACCCGAATTAGCCCGAACCTGAAAAAACCCGAACCCGAATGGACCCAAACCCGAATAAGCCCGAACTCGAAAAAACTTGAACCCTAATTGCCACCTCTACATTTGACCAACGATCTCTTGGTTATGTCATTACACTTCGCATTTTTTTTTAATATCACAATTTTATTTAAAAAAAGGTGGGGGACAAAGCCTGCTCTGAAAGAATAAAACCATAAAAAAGAATTGAGGTATGTTGAAGCTTCTTCAATTATACCACTGCTGGATTAAGTGTGTCAATTAGTGTTAGACTTGGAATTAATAACGTTTTGAGGTGTGTGTTAAATGTCCCATTTAAATATAATATATATTAGCTAGTAAATAAATAACTAATAGAGTAAATAATTAACCAAATATATAATTAATTACTAAATAAATAAATAAAAAGTATTTTACACAACTGTATGGATAAAAGAAAAAGACTAAAAGAAAAAATAGCAAATGGGATAACTGTGGCTTTTTTATACGAATATAGATAAGTTTTTTTTTATTTTTTTATTTTCTATATGTGCCATTTTCAATTTAATTCCCAAAATGTGCCTTTTTTTTTATTTTGCATTGTGAACTCACCGACTGCAATGGCGAGAAAGCAAATATGATGAGAACTCGCCAACGTAGGAACTCGCCATCTTTTATAGCGAGTTCCTACTTGAAGGAAAAATTATAAACAAGTAAATTAACAAATAATTATTAAATAAAAGTGAAAGCAAAAAAAAATAATTTCAAAAGAAGGAAATGATATTTATTAATATTATTAATAAGGAGATTGAAATTATCTATCTACCCCTCTTTGGTCTGCTAATCGACTATTCCCTGTATATATTTTTACATAAATTATGTATAAATATATAAATTATCTATTATGTCAGAAGGAATCTGATTTTTCATGCATATGTTACATCTCTCAAATTTTAAGAAATCTAGTAGTCATTAATCAAATATTATCTGTAGTGTCACAAGGAATCTGATTCTCCATGCATCTGTCACATCTCTTGGGTTCTAAGAAATCTATTAGTCATTAGTTCAATATGATATAAACTACTAACTTTAAATGATATAAAAACATGTTATATAAATAATAAGAATACAGACAAAAATAAAAATTATACAAGAATTGATCATACATATTGGATATATGATAAAAAAGCATATTATACAAATAATTGAACGTGAAAGATGTGATCTGCATGGGTTATCGGATTTCTTCTGATATGATAGAAAAAAGAAGACTAATGCCTACCAAATTTTTTAAACCCAAAGACGTGACAGATGCATGTCTTAAAACCCAAAATATGTCATTTATGCATGGGGTATCGAATTTCTTCTGACATGATGGAAAAAGAGGACTAATGCCTAATAAATTTCTTAGGAGTTGAAAGATGTGACATATGGCATGGGGTATCGGATTCCTTCTGACATGATAGAAAAAAAAAGACTAATGCCTACTAAATTTCTTGGAACCCGAAAGACGTGACAGATGCATGTCTTAGAACCCGAAAGATGTGACATATGCATGGGGTATCGGATTCCTTTTGACATGATAGAAAAAGGAAGACTAATGCCTACTAAATTTCTTGGAACCCGAAAGACATGATAGATGCATGTCTTAGAACTCGAAAGATGTGACATATGCATGGGGTATCGAATTCCTTCTGGCATGATAAAAAAAAAGAAGACTAATGCCTAATAAATTTCTTAGAACCTGAAAGATGTGACATATGCATGGGGTATCAGATTCCTTCTGACATGATAGAAAAAAAAGAAGACTAATGCCTAATAAATTTCTTAGAACTCGAAAGACATGACAGATGCATGTATTAGAACCCAAAAGATATGACATAAGCATAGGGTATCGGATTCCTTCTGACATGATAAAAGAAAGAAGACTAATGCCTAATAAATTTCTTAGAACTCGAAATACGTGACAGATGCATATCTTAGAACCCGAAAGATGTGACATATGCATGGGGTATCGGATTCCTTCTAACATGATAGAAGAAAGAAGACTAATGCCTAATAAATTTTTTAGAACCCAAAAGACGTGACATATGCATATCTTAGAACCTGAAAGATGTGACATATGCATAGGGTATCGGATTTCTTCTGTCATGATAGAAGAAAGAAGACTAATGCCTAATAAATTTCTTAGAACCTGAAAGACGTGACAGATGTATGTCTTAAAACCTGAAAGATGTAACATATGCATGGGGTATCAGATTCCTTCTGACATGATAGAAAAAAAGAAAACTAATGCCTAATAAATTTCTTAGAATCCAGCCATTTCTGTTTCAATTTTGGTCGTGGAGATACGAAATAGGTATGGATATATGACCTTCTATAAGAAAGCATGGATAGCAAAGCATAAGGCAATTGTTCGACTATTTGGCGATTGGGATAAATCCTACAATGATATGCTAAAATGGTTAGGTGCAATACAACAGTTTGTTCTTGGTACAATAGTGGAATTACAGACCATACCTGCATACAACGGTCAATTATTGGTGCAAGGTAAGCGTATTTTCCATCGACTTTTTTGGACTTTCAAGTCTTGCATTGAAGGCTTTCCATTTTGTAAGCTTATTGTGCAAATAGATGGTACATTCTTATATGGAAAATACCAAGGAACATTGTAGCTGTTGCACAATATGGCAATCGAAACATTGTACCAATTGCCTTTGCAATTATGGAGGGTGAGACAAAGGAGGCATGGTTATTTTTTCTCCGCAATTTATGTAGATATGTTGTTACACAACCTAGCATTTGCTTGATTTCTGATCGACATGAATCCATCAAATCTATCATCAGAGACTTAGGTAGTGCATGGAAACCTCCACATGCATATTCTGTATATTGTATTCGGCATATTACAGCTAATTTCATAAGAAGGTTTAATAATAAAGACTTGCATTGATAGGTTATTAACATGGGTATGTATTCACAATTATGATTATTTAATCTCTTACACTTCTCTAAATTTTCATTTTTATTAATAAGCTGTTTATAAGTCCGTAAATTAAATATGATTTTAATAGCGTACGAGTTGAGGCGACCTCATTTTCAGTGGTACTATGAAAATCTTCGTGCAAAAAATGCAGAAGCGGCCAATTGGATTGATAGAATCCTGAAAGAGAAATGGGCTCAATCATATGATAAAGGAAGACGCTATGGACATATGACAATGAACCTAGCTGAATGTATAAATTCAGTGTTGCAGGGAACTCATCATCTTCCTATTACTGCTTTAGTCCAAGCAACGTATTTTAGGTTGGCTAAACTATTTGTTAAAATGAGGAACAAGCAGATAGCAATGATAGAGGCAGGCCACACATACTGCGAAATTGTCACTAATGCTATGCGAGAAAATCGAAGGAAAGTTAACTCCTACCTTGTTTGTGGATTTACACGAGCAAATCAATCTTTCTTGGTTAAGGAGTTAGAAAACCCACGGAAGGAGTTGTGGCTTCAAACTACAAAGTTAATCTTAATGAGAGATGGTGTGACTGTGGAAAGTGTCAAGCACAAAGGTACCCTTGTTCACAGGTTGTTGCTGTTTGTGCTCATGTTCATATAGATTGCATGCTATATGTGGACAACGTCTATAGACTAGAAACTATATACAATGTCTATCGACATGAGTTTCATCGGGCATGAAGATTATTGGCCAGAATATAATGGTCCATAACTATATCCTAATCCAGAAATACAGAGAGATCCAAAAGGTCAGCCAAAATCAAGTCGTATTCATAATGAAATGGACCTTAGGGAGAGATGCCAACCAAAGCGTTGCGGATTTTGCAGGAATGAAGGCCATAGCCGTAACAAATGTCCTTACAAATTCAGTACCTCGGGGGAGAGTTCACATCAACGATAATGTAGTAAATGATTTCTTATTGTAAAATTTTATACTTATATATAAATCGAAGTTATTTAAATTTTTATATCCAATTTTCAAATATTAGTATATTTATATCTATACTAAATTTAATATACTCATACAACATACCCAAAACTCATAATAACTTTAAACTATCAGCATATATCATTACTATCATATTAAAAATTAAAAATCTATAATATTTATTTAAGTATAAATCTAAAATTGTATCATTTATCTTATTATTATAAAAAAAATGTGTTGGGGACTCACCTTCTGACATGACAGATAATATTTGACTAATGACTACTAAATTTTTTGGAACTCGAGAGATGTGATATATGCATGAGAAATCAAATTCTTTCTGATACGATAGATAATTTATATATTTATACATAATTTATGTAAATATACATATATGGAGGAGAGTCGATTAGTAGAACAAAGATAGGTAGATAGATAATTTCAATCTCCTTATGAATAATTTCAATAAATATCATTTCCTTCTTTGAAATTATTTTTTTTATTTTCACTTTTATGTAATAACTATTTGTTAATTTCACTTTTTATAAATTTTTTTTTGAATTGTGATGGGAACTCACCATCTCTGATGGCGAGTTCTTATCACGTTCAGACCTCGCTATTAGAGATGGAAGGTTCTCAGTGGTTTTTTTTCTCCCATTGAAAACTCGCCATATAACATGGCGAGTTTCCAACAAATTATCTTACCCTCCCTTATGGTGAGTTCTCAGTATAAGGAAAAAAAAGCACATTTCGGGAATTAATTTAGAAATGATAGTAAATCAGGAAATAAAAAAAAATTTACAATATTTCTATAAAAACCCCGATAACTGTTTCATGGATTGATAAGGCTCATGTTACAAAATTCCAAAAAAAAAAGGGGGATAAAGTCTACTTTAGAAGATTCTTTGACGAGATAGATAATATTTTCTATTTAAATTTGAAAATTATTTAATATTTAGAAGGGTTTAGATAAAATATTAGATTTAAAAATAAATTTGGATAAACAATAAGGTTTGTTGCTTTGGCTTTAATATTTAAGGTTCAAGCTAGGCTCGATTCGGCCCGATTTTTAATTATATAATATATATTAATTTTGTATTTATATATGTTACAGGATTGTATGATATAAAAAATAATATCTATATAATTATTGTGCAAACATTAAAAAATATATTAAATTATTTATATTTTAAAACATAATAAAAATATTAAATTACTAAAGACTAAATATTTAAAAAATAAATTATAAAAAATATAATATAGACAGATTTAAATAGGTTTGGGCTACTTATTTATATATATGGATGAGCTTAAATAAAATTTAAAACTCATATTTTGAGCTAGGCTTGATTTGACAAGCATAAAGTGTATTATATTAAATTCGACTTAAACCCAACTAGACTCTTAAACACTTCTAAACTGTATATACATAAAGGGTTTAAAAGTGCTTTGGTACATTAAGTATTACTTATTATGAGTGTCTTTCTAAGTGCATTTTGAAGAATTAATTGAAATACTACCATTCAGAGCAAAATTCAATGGACTTCAATTTTTATTTGATAAATACAGTAATATAATCAGTATGCTAGCACATTCCACAAATCAATAGTCATTAATTATGTATACAAATGTTTGCTTGAAAATATGTATTAATCAAGCAAAATGACAATGCAAACCTATTTAAGGTTCGTTTAGATCTCATCGCACCTTCGATGTAGTGAGATCCAAAATTTTTTTGGGGGAAAACTAGCCAAACTCTCATTAGAGGTGTGTTTGGACACCTCCAATGGGAGGTTTTAGGGGCAGGGGTCAAATCTAGCGATTGGACAGCTAGTGCGGGGTAAAAGGGCTTTATTATTTTCTTATTTTTATTAAATTGTTTTTTAATATGAATAATATTTTATAATTATTTAATATAAATATAATTTGAGTTTTTAATACATTTTTCATTATTTAATATAAATATAATTTTTATAATTTATTTTAATGTAAATATAATTTTTAATTATTATTCAATATAAATATAAATTTTTTATATTTTATTATTTAATACAAATATATTCTTAGTAATTTTTAATTATTTATCATATACATATACACTCATTTTAATCAAATATCTTTAATGGTCATTTTATATTCTTATCTTACCACTATCTTTGCTTTTGAATTAAATCATGTATCCCACTACTGATTTTTATCTCACCATTACAGTGTCTATTCTCACCACAACAATAACAATCTCACTGTTGTCCCTGTTTTCAATCTCACTGGAACCAATCTCATCGCCCATCTAAATGGACCCTAATAAACCACAATAAATTAACGCTACGAAAAAAAAAATTAAGGTGATCATTTTGAAGGCGATTTGTCTAGGCATGACCTTTTTGACACTAAAAAATAAGATTGATATATATGGTAAGACTTTTGACTGTCAGTTTTTTACAACAGAAATAGAAATTAAAAGAAAAAAAAAGCAAAATCAAAATAGATAGGGATATAGTGGAGAGACATAATGAAGTTAAAGGAAACTGGGGAGAGAGAGAGAGAGAGAGAGAGAGAGAGAGAGAGAGAGAGAGACCTAAATCATTGGTTTGCTATCCTCTGAGTGTTAATTTTCCGAGATCTAACAACTTAAACTCAAAATTACGTTAAGTTTTGACTGTTATCAAGATTAAAAATTTTTTTGGTGAACAGCTGTCACCTAAAACATCATACGTTGATTTAAAATTCCACGTCACATTAGTATTTAAACAATTTTTTTAACACTATTAATTATTTTTTTATTTGTTACAATTTTAAAAGTATAAGGATTAAAATATTGAATTTAGAAGTATAAGGACTAAAATACTTTTTTCACTATAATACAAAAACTTCTAGTGAACTTTTACCTACTTATACTTGAAAGATATATCATTTTTACTTTGCTCTAGCATCTAGAAAAGCAAAGAAAATTTTGGAAAAATAGCTTAATTTTCATTGACCAAATTTTTTTTTAAGTTGACCTTATTTTCGTGAAACAAACAATGAAATTATATGAAAAAATTCGAAAATCAATTTCCACGAAACAAAAAAAAGTTTGTAATTCATTTTCTATTAAGAGTTTGTTTTTTGTATACCAATATTGAAATTTTTTAACTTCAAGAATAAAATTAAGAGACTACCACATGTTTGCTTCTTTTTTAATTATGTCATAATGATTGTGAAACGCTAGATGTTTGGAAAATTAAAAACATGATAGTTGCGACCAATCGTTTGGGTTGTTAGAAAAATGTAAGATCTTTAGCTTATACTATAAGCTAATTTTAATATGAAATCACATAACTTGAGCCATTATTAAGTAGAAATTAAAAGCAAAACTAAATTTCTCTAGAAGGATCCCTTTTTATAATCTCACTGATATATATGTTACTTTAATATCACTATGATGTGATATATCCTTTTGTTGGGAACTTTGTCTTCACTCTTTTAACTCTATTTGTTATTTGTGCTTTAATGATGGGAACACTCGCAAACTTGTTCTAAGTGGAGAAGGGGACCAAAGACCCCTTTATATAGGATGCCAAAATGATCCTACCCATCAAGAATCATGAACCAACATTAAAGTTAATATTAATTACCTTCTCTAGGTTAGATAAATCTTGTCATGTATAGTATATATACTAATTTCATTTAAATGTACTTGGTATGTAGAAAGAAAATACATCAAGTTCATGACTTTGATTATAACTAATGTATTTACTTTACTTGAGGTACATGTACATGGTTAATGTATCATTAAGAATACATTAAGTTTATGACTTTGGTCATAACTAATTTATCTACTTTAATTAAGGTACATGTACATGATTAATATGCCATGTATTTTTCCATAATCCTATAATGTACAAGAGACATTGTATATATATTATTCATCTAGTTATGAAGTCTATATTATGAATAATTCTAACATTTTCCCACTTGGACAAATAATCACATGATAAATTTTATCAATGGATTGCTCAAAATGGCCACAATTAATATTATCTTAGCTTACTTTAAACTTTTTAATTGTGAGCCATGGCTATCTATTACATTTTTTTAATATAATATTCCAACCATGAATTGCACAATTAAATAGTCACATTTAGATAAGCCACAATTAGGAGAAACTAAAGAGCCTTAGAGTTTAACAGTATCCTTTATTGTGCACAAATCAATCATTAATTGTCCAAGCATTTATAAGGCATTAGTAAGACCCATGGAATGAACATGTTCTTTATACTTGATTGGCACAAATTATATTGGTACTAATGTGTTCAATGGACCTTGGATTCTTTCCTTAATAATAAGATAATCCAACTTAATACATTTGTTATTCTTTGAGAAGAACACAATTGCAGAATTGTTGTAGTATATCTTAAGGAGTTTGGAAATGGCATCCATAATTTTAAGCCCAAAAATAAAATTTCATAACCAAATGCCTTGTGAAGTTGCCCCATGCATGCAGTAAACTTAGCTTCCATTATAAAAGAAGTAGTAAGAGTTTGCTTTTCACTTTTCTAGGATATAGCACCACTAGCTTACAGAAACATGTACCCAAAAGTTAATTTCATACTATTAACACATCCTATAAAGTTTGAGTATCCTATGACTTTAAGTGAATCACTTTGTCTATAGATAAGCATTTTTAGTTCCTCAAAGTTAACACATCACCTTTTTGGTAGCCTTCGAATGTTCTATTCTGAGATTCTTTTAAAATCTTCTAAGCATACCAATTGTAAAACTTATATCAAGTCGCGTGCAAGTTTGAGCTTACATTAAGCTTCCAACAATAGATGCATAAGGAATTGTAAACATCTGTTTCTATTCAATGTTATTTGTAGGACTTTGACTTAGACTTAATTTATCACCTTTAGCCATAGGTGTTGGACTAGATGTAAAATTTTGCATATTAAATCTTTCAAGTACTTTGTTGATATAAGCTTTTTGAAACAATCCAAGAATGCCTTTTGATCTATCTCTATAAATATCAATTACAAGTGAGAATGAGGCATCACCTAAATCCTTTGTTTCAAAATTACTTGAAAAAAATCTTTTGTTTCATAAATTATTAGATGCAAGTAAAATATCATCCACATATGGAATTAAAAATATAAAATGGCTCCTATTGACTTTAAATATATATATAATTATCAAGTTTGTTTTCTTCAAATTTGAAGTAATGGTATTGTGAAACTTAAGATACTAGTGATGTAAAGCTTATTTTAAACCAAATATGGATATTTTCAACTTGCATATCAAAATTTTCCTTTTTTCTACTTCAAATCCTTCAAGTTGTTTCATATAAACTTCCTCATCTAGATTTTCATTTAAAAAAGTTGTATTCACATCCATTTGATGTAGCTCAAGATCATGATGATCCATTAAAGCCATAAGAAAGCTAAATGGGTTTTTCCTAGAAACTGAAGAGAAAGTCTCATTATAATCTATGCTTTCTCTTTGAGTGAATCCTTTTGCTAAAGAAAAAGTCTCATTATAATCTATGCTTTCCCTTTGAGTGAATCTTTTTGCTACAAGCCTAGCCTTATAATGATTGATATTACTTTGGAGTCCCTTCTTATTTTAAAGACTTATTTTCACTGGATAGGAGTACGTTCCTTAGGTAATTCAACCAACTCCCAGATTTGATTAGTTTTCATGGATATCATTTCTTCTTTCATTGCATCTAGCCATTTATCAGATTCATGGCTTTTTATGGCTTATGAAAACGTTTAACGGTCTTTTATAATACCAGGATCAATATTTTGTTCTTATAGATACATGACATTGTCATTCGAAATTGTAGTTTTCTTTTTCCTATTTAATTTTTATAAAAAAATCAGATTTTCCATCATTCGTGTATCTCTTGCAATGGATTTGATTATGGTCTTAATGTTTTCCTTATGAAATGGCTTATTAGATTATTCCAACATTAGTCTAATAGAATCATCATATTCTAAAAATATTGCCTCTTTTCTTTTATCATGATTCGCACAACTAAATCCATACTCAAGGAACTTAGCATTATTTGTTTCCACTATTCTAGTGTAATGATTGGGACAATAAAATGTATATCCTTTGGACCATTTAGGATAGGCAACAAGGTAACAGCTAATAGTTCTAGGATCCAATTTTCTTTCATGTGGTTTTAAAGCTTTGCCTCAACTGGACATTCGCAAATATTTATATGATTTAAACTTGGTTTCCTTCAACCCATAGTTCAAATGGAGTTATTGGAACAGTTTTACTAGGATCTGGTTTAATACATACATTGTTGTTTTAATGGCTTCACCTTACAAAAATTCTAGTAAAGTTGATTTATTAATCATACACTCGTCATTTCCATTGAAGTGCGATTATGTCGTTCAACCACACCATTCTACTAAGGCGATCCTAACTTTATATATTAAGCAAGAATTCTGTTTTCTTAAGAAATCTAGCAAATGGTCCTAAATTACGATAGTTTTATCATATTTTTCATAATATTCTCCACCTTTATCAGATCTTACAACCTTAATATTTCTATCTAATTTGGTTTCTACCTTCTATTTTGAAAATTTTAAAATATTCAAAGCATTATATTTTTCTTTGATTAGATAGACATAGCTATAATGTAAGAAATCATCAATAAAGGTTATAAAAATTCACCACTTACACCAGAATGATTAGATGGTCCACATATATTAGTATGGATTAGCTCAAATAGTCTAAAACTTCTAGTAACTTCTTTCTAGGTATTTTTTGTTTGTTTTCCTTTAATGTAATCATTGCAAATACCAAAATTTGTAAAGTAAAGAGAATTTAAAACTCCATTCTTGACTAGCCGTTTAAGTCTTTTTTTCAAAATATGACTTAAATGTTTATGCCACAACATTGATGAAGTTTCATCTTTTTAATTATGCTTAGTGCCAACATATATACATTGGGTAAGAAGATTTTGTAAAAATAAAGGATTAAGATGCAATTTATATAAACCATCATATAATACTCCATTTCCAATTAAAGTTGTATGTTTATAAATAACAAGATTTTTATTCTCAAAATGAAAGGAATAACTTTCAACATCAAGTTGAAATAAAGATATCAAATTTACGGTAAGCTAGGAACATGAAAGGTATTTTGAAGATTAAAGAATAAATAGTTCTAAGAACAGGATAGTAAGTTCCAATTGCTTCAATTTTAGCTTCCAACTTGTTTCCCATAATTATAGTCATTTTTGTTATCATTAGATGGTAGGTTGAAAGGAATCCCTGCATGGTATTAGAAACATGAATAATGGCATCAGAATCTATCCACCAGGTACTAGAAGGGAAATTGGTCAAGCAGGCTTCATTGCACACAAATGAAATGAAAATGCCTTTCTTTTAAAACCAAGCCTTACACTTTAGACAATTCTTTTTTTTTATGTCCTGTCTTGTGGCAAAAGGAGTACTTATATTATTATCATTATCGCTAGTGCTGGCCTTTTGCTTTTCCTTGGTATGGTGATTTCTAACCATTTTTCCTTTCTTTTCATGGTCTACAATGACCTTGTGATGATATGTGGACAATTTACAATTCTTGTCTCTTTAATCTATCTTCTTCTTGCATACATATATAGATAAGTTTATTTATGGTATCTTTCTGAGTTTTGAAGTTATTTGAATGGACCAAATTGTGCCAAAAGAAAGTTGATAATAAAATGCACTAAGAAAGATTTTGAAATGACTACCCTTATGTTATTTAGCAAGATTGTTCATTTCCATTATATATTTACACACTCCACTTATCCCATCATACCTTTTAGTAATCAAAGTTGCTGAAAGCATACCTGCCAAAGCCTTTTTAGAAGCCTTAAATCATTGCTCAATTGACTATAAGAATTCACACACCTTGGTTGAATTTGGAATTGATTTGCAAATTTTTTGCTCTTAATAATCATTGAACTTAAACAATTGGGCCGCTCAATTTGGCTGCTCCCAGTTCTTATTTTTCAGCTTGTAAACTTTGATCATTAGGTTATGTAGGCTTATCAATCTGTAAGTACAAGTCTAAATCCAAACAGCCTATGATAAGAACTTGTTCATGCCAGTCTAAATAGTTAGAGCCATGCAAAGTTAGGATGTTTGACATGCTTGTTTAAAGTGAAGCAAGAGTTATAGCATGAGCCAAAACAATATGAGTAAATAGGTGAAGAATCCAGTGTGTCATCATATCTTTTACCTTCGGATAAAAAAATGACATATGATTAATTCACTCAACAAATGATTAAATAATCATTCACTTGCAAGGATATAGAGTATTTCACTAAGATAGAAAATATTAAATATCTTTGGGTAACTTATATCTGTATAATACTGTAATCTTTATGACTTATGTCCTTAATCATTATGATGGGCCACTTTGGTGACAACTATCAATCTCCAACATAACATAAGTCTCGACCTTAATGCCAAATCTAAAGTTAACAAGAAAAAATCTCTCTTTTTTTTTTTTAATCAAAATAAACATGTTAAATTATGAAATAACACAAGCAACAATTTATCCATATGGTGACCATGTATATACATTTTCATAATCACAACGAATTAAGTAACTAGTTTATAAAATTAAGCTTAAACCCTAGCTTTGATGCCACATGTTAAAAAAAATGAAAGATCTTTTACTTATGTTATAAACTAAGTTGAACATGAAATTACATATCTTGAGCCATTATTAAGTAAAATTAAAGGCGCAACTAAACTTCTCTAGAGGGATCATCTTTGTATAATCTCACTAATATATATGTAATTTTAGCTCACAATAATGCGATATATCCTTTTGATAGGAACTTGTATCTTCACTCTCTTCGAACTTTCTTTTATGTTTGCACTTTAATGATGGGAAAACTCATAAACTTGGATTGAGTGGAGAAAAGGACTAAGGACCCCTTTATATAAGAAGCCAAAATAATCCTACCCATTAAGAATCATAAACTAACATTAAATTTAATATTAATTACCTTCTCTTAGATTAGATGAATCCATTCATGTAATCTAATAATAATTTTATGTGAATGTACTTGGTATGCTGAATAAGAATACTTAAGTTCATGGCTTTGGTCATAACTAATGTATTTACTTTACTTGAGGTACATATACGTGGTTAATGTACCATTAAGAATACATCAAGTTCATGACTTTTGCTATAACTAATGTATCTAC
Organism: Adansonia grandidieri; assembly: GCA_038382065.1. Lineage (NCBI taxonomy): Eukaryota > Viridiplantae > Streptophyta > Magnoliopsida > Malvales > Malvaceae > Adansonia > Adansonia grandidieri. The sequence continues at coordinate 10,395 of JBBYHK010367326.1, read as the reverse complement.
TTTAATTAAGGTATATGGACTTGATTAATGTACTATGTATTTTTCCACAATCCTATAACATAAAAGAGACATTGTATATATACCATTCATATGGTTATAATCCATATTATATATACTTCTAACATGGGCACCTATAAAAGATCATATTTTCATAAAAAAATTTAAAATTAATTAAAATATTTAAAAAACATATAATTTTTAAAATTTATGAATAAAATTAGAGAAAAATCAAGATGGGTTTGAGAATCAATTATGTGTGAGGAAAGTATTAATACCGCATAGCATTAGTTTCAAAGCAAAATTAGTTAATCATTTGTTATCTTCAAACTTGATAAAAATGATTATAATGTTAATACTTAATGTCTACAACATGCCTTCGAAAAGATCCTTGGTGAATCATGATGCATGCATCATTTAAAATATTGTGATATGGGAAGTGATATAATTCTTGACGGGGAAATATCCTTTAAACTAGGACTTTTCCTTTGTAACTCGAGAGGGCAACCATCAGACAAATTGCTCGTTTAACCAGTCTAAATTGGCCACCACAAAATGACCAATGCTAGAGTCACCATTAATCATTTGGGCTAGGCATGATTGGATGCCTATTGAAACTGACATTTTGAGTTATGAAACTCGTGGTGTCGATTCATGGTCTAGTAGTCTAGAGATTCATCGGTTAGGTTCGAGAGTTGGTTATGCGCAAAGAGCTATGAACTTCCCTACAATGCCTAAAATTGGCACTGTTTTAGCCATGCCTTAATTTGGTCTCTAGTTTATCAGTCTTAATTTGTCATTATTTTGATATAATCCCCTTATAATGCATGAATTTATGTAAAACAAACTTGGGTTATAGGTAAAAATTTAAATCTTGTATGTGCCCTAGAGAAGTGGAGAACATAAGGATTTTTCACTAAATTATTCTTTGGATTTAATTTTGGAAAATCGAATATTTCGCATAAAGCACCGTAGAGATTTTGACACAGAACATTGCCTTATAATTTTTGAAAAATGATTTTGAAAATATGGATGCAAAATGACCATCACAAAGGAAACATGTTATAAGACGATACAATTAGATAATATCACATAAGATAAATCACACAAAATAACAAAAAAGAAGGGGAAAGTACAATCGGAATATATCTCGTAATTGTCATCGGTTATCTAGAAACAACTAAGTGGATAATTTTGAGACATGTTTAGATCTATTGGTTGCTTGAGGCATGTAAATCAAGTTTAATTTTGCAAAGTTCAAAGAAGGGCCGCGGGAGAGAAAATTTAAGTCTTTATGATTTTTAAAAAGTGAGGTTGGGTTATGCCCTTAGAAAATGGGGTTTGAGTATCCCCATAGATGAAAATTTTGATAAATTTTTGGAGAGACAAGCTTGAAAGACTTAACTTGACAACGGTTCGGTGATTTTTGATAAAATGACATTTTTTATAATTCTTTACAAAATTGACAATATTTTATTTGTAAAATGGGAAATTTGAAAAAAATAAGAGAAGTGGAATTGAAAAAATGCTCGTGCCTTAATCGAAGCCAATAGGGTTGACGCATATATTTTACCCCGAAAGGGGTTAATCAGGATCACTTGGAGAGGGAATTAAAAAAAAATCAAACGATTTTGACTGATGCTGAAAAAAGGGACAACATCGCACTCTCCATTTTTTGATTTTATTTCGGGAAAATTCAAAAGTTCCAAGGATCAAGTGAGGTATCATTGGAAAGGTTACTCAATAAAGGTTAACATAAAAATATTTCAAAAATTTTGGAAAATCACTTTCTAAGTAGAAAATAATTTTTGAAATTAGGCTAAGTTGCATTGACAGCACGTGCACGCGAAAGGGTATAGCAAACTTTGAAAAATTATTCCTCACTAATAGGGAATTGTTTAATAAAAAAGATACCTTATAGAGAGGGAATTTCATGAATTTTTTAGGAAAAATATTTTAAAATTAAAAAAAAAATCATCTGGTAGGTCGAATTGGCCCAAACAAAATGCAAATAGCTAATTCCAAAGGTTCTAGATATCTTTAGTTCAAAAAATCATAAATCCCTTATCCGGAATGATCCAAGGACAAACAAGATGCTTTGGAAAGATAATTTTTTGCCCTTTCAGGTAAAAATATAAAAAAATTCATAAAAATGGTTTAGGGTTCAAAAATGATTTTTCAAGTTATGACTATAATATTGTCAGGACAAAATATGGGAATTTTTTTGATATTTTTGGGTTTCTTAGGGCTAGACTCGGACCATGGACATTCGAACATTCGTGATAGAAAGAAATTGGTAGCATGGGCTTCATGAGCTCATTTACACAATCCCAAAGTAGTTTGGGATCATGAAACAACCCCTTAACCATATCACAAACATAAGGACTCTAGGTAACAAAGATCAAGGCATAAATAATTTTCGTACACTAAAAGAGGAATATTATTTTTAAAATAACCCTTAAATCCAAGCATGAAAAAAACCAATAAATGGAAAACCTAAAGTCTATGTTAATCCTCATTTATTGATATTAACAAACAAGCATGACATAGACCAAATGTGGTATTCATGGAAAAATAAACATAAAAAGTACGTCTAAGCAAAGATAACATTTGGACATAGAAATAATGACAAAAATGCAAAAAAATATATTTATAATTGTCACGACGTCCCTTTACTTGGCATTACACTTGCCCAAATTGCTCGAACAGTGACATGTGCAACTTAAAAAGGGAACTGTCCTTTGAGTTATCCTTTGGTCTGGATTTGGACTAGGCATGATGTGGTGATATCGAAAGGAGGGCCATCAGACAAGTTGCTCATCCAACTAGTCTGGAATTACAACCGAGAGGTAGTTGAAAACTTAAAGTCACCATCGATCTTTGGGCTAGGCATGATTAGATGCCTATTGAAAACAAGATTTTGAGTTATGAAACTCAAAATATTGATTCCACAGTCTATGGGGTCCAAAGACCCGTTAATTGGGTTTGGGAGTTAGTTACATGTAAGGAAGAATTAGCACCCCCATGATGACCAAAATCGATACCATCTAGCTATATCTTACTTAGTTTTAGTTTTATCGATTTTGGCTTGTCATTATTTTGATATAATCCCCTTATAATGCATGAATTTAGTGAAAAATGGTAAACCCAAGTTTTAGAGAAAATTTAAATCTCATATGTGCCCCGTTGAGGTACGAAACATTAAGATTTTGAAATAGAGTGATCTCCAGATTTAGTTTTGAAAAATTGGATATTTTGCATCAACCACTAAAAAGATATTGATACTGAACACCGTCTTGTAGTTTTTTTTCTTAGAACTAGTTTGAAAACATGAGTGCAAAGTGGGCATTACAAAAAAAGGAAACATGTTACTAAGACAAAAAAGAATATAATAACATTGCATGAAAGTTAACACAAAAAAGCATAAAAAGAGTAATAGTCGGAATGTATCTCATAATTGAAGACAATTATTGAGGAATAATCAGAATGATAATTTTGAGATGGATTTTGACTCGGCAGTCATATGTGGTACGAAAAAGAAGGTTTTAATTAAAAAGGCTTGGGGGAATCTGAGAGGGAGAAAATTTAGATTTTTAGTGAAAAGCAAGTTTAGTGTATGCCCTCAGAAGGTGGAGTTAGAGTATCCTCAATCATAAAAATTTTACAGATTTTTGAAACTTGAATGAAGTTAAAAAATAAGGTTAGAGGTTAGTGATTTTTGAAATTTGAATGAATTTTGTAAAAAATAATAGGGTTGGAGTATCCCCTAGGAGCATGAGGTTAGAGTATCCCCGAAGGTGGAAATTTTAGGATTTTTAAAATTGAATGAAGATTGTAAAAAAGGGTTTGGAGTATCCCCTTAGAGCATGAGGTTAAAGTATCCCCAATGATGAAAATTTTAACGATTTTAGGAGAGTGCAACATTTTGAAAAAAAAAAAATTGACTTTTGTATTAACAGCTACAATTAGAATAAAAGATCAAATTAATTAAAAATTTTGAAGCCTTGATCCAAGCTTAAAAGACTTGCATTGTGGTACCTGATTCTATAGGGAATCAATCAAATGCATTTTGAGATTTTCGCATATGTCAAAAAATGGTTCAAGAAATTTAATTTAATTTCTCTTGATTCTAGAAACAAAGGGACAGCATCGCACTGTTACCTTACCTAAATTTTTTACGAGTTCACCCAAAAACTTCTAGAGATAAAAAAAGGTATCTCAAAAAGTTAACTTGATAAGGATTAGTGCAAATATATTCTCATAATCTCAGAAAATCTATTTCCAAGTGGAAATAATTTTTGAAGTTGGGTTTAATGCGACGTTGATAGCACGTGCAAGGAAAAGGGTGTAGCAAACTTTGAAAAATTATTCCTGACTTATATGAAATTGTTAGATTAACAATACCTTTCTGGAAAGGGAATTCCAAGAAATTTTTAGAAAAAAATATTTTAAAATTTCAAAGACATCATTTTGTGAACCAAAATGGCCCAAACAAAATGTAAATCGATGATTCTATAGGTTCCATACAGTATCAGTTTAAAAATCATTACCCTCTTATCCAGAACGATCCGAAGGTAAAAAAGATACTGTTGGTAAGGTAATTTGATACTCTTTGATAGAAAAATATAAAAAAATTCTAAAAAATAGTTTAAAGCTCAAAAATGATTTTTCAAGTCATGATTGTAATGCTCTAAGGGCAAAAACAGGGTGTTATTCTATTTTTTGGGGTTCTTGGGGTCAAATTCGAGCCATGGACATTTGAGCATCCGTGATACAAAGGAAAGGATGAAATAGGTGGTGTGAGTTTATTCCACAATCTACGAGTAGTTCAGGATGATGAAACATATTGACCATGCAATAAACATAGGTGTAAAACTCAAGACCATGCCACAAGCATGTGTTAAGCATGTGAAAATGGATAAAACATGACAAAGATGCATGAACAGGGGCTATTTTGATTGTAAAAATAAATCATGAATATTTAGTCTTCTAACCAACATTAAAACATCAAAAGATCATCAAAAGCCTATGACTACCATATCCAAGGCCATAACAATGCATAGGAGTCCTAAGATGGTGATAAAGACATGAATGGCTCACTAGAATGATGCAAATTCTAAAAACAGAAAATAAATAGATCAAGGTCAAGAAAATATACCAAAAAAACTTTAAGCCTCAACCTTTGCTTGGAGCAGCAACTTTAAGCTCAGTTTTTTTCCCTCTCTTTGCTATTAATTAGCAAGAAAAAGATGAAAAAAGAAAGTTTTTTGGTTATGGTGTGGATGGAGGGGACTCTGGTGATAAAAGGAATTAGGAAATGAAGGCTTTAGAGAGGGATTTAGAGCGCTCAAGAGAGATATGGGAATGGAGGAAGTGTTTTCAATGCAACAGTGTTGTGTAGGGATAGAATGTATCAGTTTTTTTGTTGAGGCAAACTCGGCTCTTTTATAGTCCAAAGTTCAACCAATGTATTTTGAAGCTAAATCAAGGGCATTTTTGGCCTTTCCCTATGTACCTTATGGTAGCCCTAGGTACTATACTCAGTTTGCTGAAATTTCATTAGCTACCAACGGTAGGATGAGTGGAGCAGAGGCGTTGTAACAGTCTGTAACTAGAGAAAAGCCAAGTATGCCCTCTAACAAACTATATATTTCATGAAAATGTCTTATTTTTTAGTGATTTTGGGTCTCAAAATTTGTTAAAATCTAATCATAACTCCAATGTTTTGGCTTGGTATAAATTTTGATGATTTTTGGTGCTAGAAACATGCCTAAATCGGATTTTGAGTTTAATGGTGCAAGGGCTGAAAAATGGTATGAACTAGGAAAAAAATGCTTACATGTATTGATACATTGCATATTTTACCGATACATCTAGGAAAAAACCTAGAATATATTGATACAATGAAGGTTGTATCAATTCATTCCAAGAATGTATTGATGCCATAACTTATGTATCGATACATTTTGTCCAAAAATCAAGTTTTAGCTATTGTCAAGCCCTGTATCGGTACCTTTGACCCATGTGTTGATACATTAAGCAAATTTATCGATACAAACTCTATTTGTATCAATGCAACTTATTAGATTCTAAATTTTGATGATATGGAGGCCTTGAATCTATACATAAAACTTATATATTGATACATTTATGCAAAAATGTGAAATTTATGCACCTTTGACTTTTTGAACCTCTTACTTGAGCTAATAATGATAGGGACCAGATCCATGCTTAACTAAATGATTTTGATGGTGCCTTGAACAATGACTTTTGATGCCTCAATTGTTGGCTTAGACAAAATTGGTTGTCTACGCTACCCCTTTTTAGCTGTTGCTAAGCATCAAGAATAAGGCAAAGACAAATAGACATCATTTTATCTGAGTTAGGGTGATGCATCTTATGTGCCTGCAAAAATGAGATTTAATTAAAGTTTCACCTTGATAATCATAATATATTGGCGACCACCACACTACCTTTCATGGCTTTATGGTTTACATAGATAATATCGTGCTTAGAAAACAAGGCTTGCTACCTCGCCCATTTTCCTAACATGGCAGGGGCTTTGCATATATATATTTGAATGGATTGAGTTTGGCGATCGATCATGTGGTATGGTATAGCATGTGCTGTTTTAGCCTTTGAGCAGTCCACACCAGAGTACAACATAGTTTTTCAACTATTGAGTAGTTGTTTTCACACTTTGTGAACTTTTTGCTTAGATAGTAGATAGCTTGTTCTTTCCTTCCTGACTCATCATGTTAACCCAACGCATAACCCATAGACTTGTCGAAAACTAATAGATACAGGATCAAAGAGTGCTCGGGCACTGGTGGTATGAGTACTGGTGGGTTTAAGAGGTAATATTTAACCTCGTAAAAGGCTTTTTGGCACTTTTCATTGCATTTTCCAAGATTTTACTTTCAAAGTAGTTGAAAGATCAAACTGCATTTGTCAATTAGCTGAGATATGAATTAGGCTATGTAGTTCAACCTTCTCAGGAAATTTTTCACTTTTTTCTAGGTATAAAGCAATGGCAGGTTCTGAATAGCCTTGACTTTGTCAGGATCAACTATTCCTTTTTCGCTCGTGATGAAGCCCAATAGCTTACTGTATGTGAAATCAAAGGTGTATTTAGAGAAATTATGCTTAAGCTAGTATTTGCATAGCCGTTTGAAAAGTTTCTTCAGATTGGTAATTTATTCACTCTCCTTCAGCGATTTGGCAACATATAATCAACGTACCTTTATTTCTTTAGGTGTGAGATCATTAAATAATGTTATTATCACCCTTTGATGGGTTGCCCAGCATTTTTAAGTCCAAAAGGCATAACTATATAGCAAAAGTTGCCTTACGTGTATCATAAAAAAAGGTTTTTTTCATGTTGTCAGTTGCCATTTTGATCTGGTTGTAACCTAAAAATCCATCCATGAAAGAAAATAATGAATTTTTAGAGATGTTGTCCACTAAGGTATTGTTGTGGGGCAAAGGGAAGTTTTTTTTATGCTGTCCTAATTTAAATCCCTATATTTTACATATATTATGCATTTCCATCCTATTTAGGGACAGGGACTATATTGGCTACCCATTCAAGATACTTGGCTATTTCGAGAAATCCTCCCTCAAAATTGCTTTTTCATTTTCTATTTAATCTTCAGAAGCATCTTTAGTTTTATTCTCCTAAGCTTTTATTGTATAGGTTTGCATTCAAGTTTGAAAGGAAGTTTATAGACCACCATATTAGTGTCAAATCTGAACATGTCATTGTAGGGCCAGGCTAATACATCCTGATGCTTTTGGAGAAGGTTTATTATTTGGTTTGGCTTGGTAGGTTTATAAAGGTTCCAATTTTAAGTTCTTTTCGATCTTCCCCTATTATTAGGTTTATGATTTCAATGGGTACTTCATAACGTAAGATTCAGTACTCTTCTTAAATTTTTTTCAAGCTCGACCTCACCAATGCAGATTGGTTGCTCAAAATTGATTCTTGAAATCTCAATATGGATATTCATATCACTTTTATCTGGGTACCCGAAAATATAAAAATAGTATAATATAAGTGGAAAAATATGTAGAAAAAGGTCTAAGGGTTGGCAAAAAATGACAATGGACATAGGTAATGAAATAGATAATGCTTAGTCATTTTCATTAGTAATACTTAATAAAAAAAATGCCTATACAGAAGATCCTACAATGCTTTTAGGCAGAGGCATGTAAGTTTAGTTCATAGCATTACTTTGGAATAGACTTAACTAGTACACGGATCTCAGTTTTAGTCTAAACGCTTAGAAAAAATCTTGGAGGGCATAAATTGGGCTCATAGTCCATTGCTAACATGCCCGGCTCATTGATTTCATTGATGGAGAAATCCCTGAACACTTTATTCAATGTAACATTTGCAAAGCTAGTTTTCACATGTCTTCTTAGACAAAAACTTTTCCGAAGTGGCACAAACATCATTGGTTCAAGTCTTATGTCTTAACCCAATAGACAAGCCATCCTCCTTTCATGATTTCTCTAAGCTTGCCTTCTCTTCTGTTGTGCATTGGGCTTGAGCCTTAAACCTCTTTTGTTGATTTGGTTGGCAACTTTCAAGGCTCTGGCAATTTCCTAGAGATGTTTTTTGAGTCTCTTTCTAGCCCAAGCACTTTTACTAATGGTTAACTTTAGATTTATATGAGTGCTTCTCAGTAAGTGAGGCTTAACCATTGGCAAACCCTCCTTGACATAAGTGGCACTGACAAACTCAAAAGATCGAAATAAGGATTTCGAGACATCCTTATTGGATTTGATATATAGGGCATCAGTTAAAGTAACAACAATAATGTTTTTCTCTCCTCCGATGTTGTCAATTTTTTTCTAAATGATGAATTTTAAATTTTGATGCAATGATATGGTATTGTCCCATAGAGCAAATCCAAAGCCTTCCCAATAGACAGTTATATGATGGAGCAATGTGCATCACATGAAAGTCTACTTTATAAGTGCATACGTCAATTTGGAGTGGAATGGTGATGTTTTTCACGTCTTTATAAGTCTCATTGAATGCTTGCACAACCATGCAACTATTCTTAATATGAGATGCATCGATAAAGAGCTTGTTTAAGCAAGATATGGGCATTACATTCAAAACTAACTTGTTATCAATGAGAACCTTGGGCAATATACTACATTTCCAGTAGGTTGTGATACGGAGAGCTTTGTAACTTTTTCTTCCTCAATAAGGAATTTCATCATCATTGAAAGATATATAGTTATCGGTAGTGATGTTGCTTACTAGGTGATCCAACTGGCCTATCAGGATGTTGGGAGGGATTTTCGCATTTAAAACCTTGTAGAAAGCGTTTCTATGACCATCAGAGTTTAACAATAATGATAGCACAGGTATCTTGGTTAGTTGCTTGTTTAACTAATCGACGATGTTTCTCATTCATCGGCTCTTTGGCAGCTATCAGATCTAATTCTTTGGTTCCAGACTTGATGCTTAAGCGATAGGAGTAGTGTTTTTTTTGCTAAGTTTTACTTCTGCATACAACTATGGCATAACATCTACCACTTCTAGTAGGTGGCTTACCTCTGAGAGGTCAATGTTAGCTGCTTGCTGGCTAGATTCTTCGAAGATTAAAGTTTTGCTTTCATACTTCCAACGAAAAGCTAAATTATCATCTTCGATGTGGGCTGAACAAGGGCAACTTTCATACTACATCAGTTGTCAAAGAAAACCAATGCCTCTCTACCTGTCTCTTTCTATGGTGTTAATAGATGGTATCACATTTGCTGACATAATAAGGGAGGTTCAATTTTTATCGTAGAATTCAATGCTGCCTTGATTTATCTCCTTTGAACCATATCATGAAACTCCTTTCACATTTGAAAAGTGTGGCTATAGATGGAATGAAAGTCATAAAAGTCAACGAACCCCTCTTCTATCCTTTCGACCTTGTTGACCAATTTAGCTTATACCAGGATTCGTTAAACCAAATTCATTGCATCCTAACTTTCTTTATGCTCTTATGATCTCATAGTTATCTTCAATACCTATTTCTTTCGTTGCTGATTCTATATGAGTTTGGAATAAATTGGTTCCAAAACTGGGTTCTGATCATTATTCAACCATAATTCTTTCTTTTTTCTTGCCTTTGAAAGTATCTTTTCTAGTTGAGTCACCTTTCATGGCCTTATTAATCATTCCACACAATACGACTACATCTACGAATCATATCACGAGCTTTGAAAATATTGTCAATAAAGTATATTATCTATTTATCAGATTTTTTTAATTTAATTAGTTAAACTCATTAAATATTCAGAGTTTTATGTATGTTAGTAAAATTTTAAATACTTCTTTGATTATTATTATTATTATTATTATTATTATTATTATTATTATTATTATTATTA
>JBBYHK010366997.1:10255-24168 GCA_038382065.1 Adansonia grandidieri | reverse complement strand
TTGGTTTAAATGCTTAAATGATTTTCCAGCAAATAAAGTGGCTGATGGTGATCTTGGTCAACAAACTAGGGAGTACGGTGATCATGTGATATTGACATTTTTGATCAAATTTAGACATAAAAAAAATTTTTGATTAATTAAAAAGTCTAAATTCGTAATATGATACATGTTTTAATTTTTGCTGATGCAAAAATAAAGTTAAAATCAAGTTTTGGATCAACGGTGGACGAGTCAAAAATGCCCGGACTGTAAAAATGGCCTGTATGTATCGATACATTACAGAATGTATAGAACATTTGGTCCAAAAACCTTAAGTGTATCGATACAATGAACATTGTATCGATACTATAAACCATTGTATCAATACTATGAACCACTATATCAATACATGTTGATATGTATTGATACATTCCTTTACAGAATTCATGTTTCGATCGTAGCATGACCTATTATCGATACACAAGGTCCTGTATAGATACAGAGGCTCATGTATCAATACATCTACATGTATCAATACAAATGGGGACATTTCAAATTTTTGGATCGTTAGAGCATTGTATCGATACATGAGAACCATGTATCGATACATTCAAGTAAAATTATCAATTTTCTCATATATTTTGTCCCCAGACACCTTGAACTACATTATTTGATGCCACATCTTTCTATTTACCTTTGATATGATCCCTAGGCCTTCTTGACCTCCTCCAAATACTTTTTCGCCATCGCCTCCTCTCACGTCCATGCTCCAGATTGCTACAAATTAGCTTGGACAAAATAAGGTATCTACATACCTTAATAGAAGTTGCCTTAGATATAAATCCTTTAGGTTATGTCATTTGTACTTTATCATGCAAATTCTTATTAATAAATATACTCTTTACATCCATTTATGATAACTTATAATCCTAATATGCAACTATAGTAAGTAGATTCCTAATTCATTTTATCATGAAAACTAGAGAATTTTTTTTTAAATTAATGCCTTTAACTTGATTATAACATTTTATTACCAGTTTAGCGTTATGAGTTTACATGTTGCCATTAATGTCAGTCTCTCTCTTAAAGACCTATTTGCACCTTATAGGTTTTATCCTTTAGATGGATCAATCACAGTCCATCTTGGTTTACTTTAATATTATCCATCTTGGATGTCATGGCTTGAAGCTATAATTCGAAAACACTTTCTCATATGTAGTAGGTTCATCATAAATAAGAAAAATAGTGTTTTCCAATAAAATTCATTCTCTTCAAAATTCAACTAACCTTACTAGATTTCCAAAGCATTAATGTCTCTTGAGCTTTGGTTTGAGCATCCAATACTTTAATTATAGACTTAGGTTTTAAAAAAATGTTAGTTTGTGGTTATTGAACTTTTTCATGATCAATCTTGCTCTTATTAAATGTTTCTAGTAAAAACTCTTTGTCTAGAAAAGTAACATGTTTCTAAACAAGCACTTTTTATTTAGTAGGACTATAAAAGTAAAACCTAGTTGTTCATTTAAGATATTACACAAACTTACATTTTTCTGATCTAACTTTTAATTTATCATATGGTGCACATTTCACATAAGTAACGCATCTCCAAGTCTCTAGATAAGAAAAAAATGGCTTCTTACCATATTTTTATCTCATATAGAGTCTTATCAACTGAATTGTTCAAAACCTTATTAAGAAGATAAGAAACAATCATATCTCTAAAAAGATATCAAAATGTCGACTTTAGATATCTTGGGTCAAACTGTATCCAACAAGATTTGATTTATTCTCTCAAGTACTCCTTTATGCTATGAAGTTTTGAATTGATTCTGTTGTGACAAAATGCAATTTCTGTCAAATGATCCGAGAATTACCTACTTGAACATTCTTTTCATTGATCAAAGTTCAGAGTTAGAATATTCTTGTTAGTTTGCTTCTTCACTTCAGCCATAAACATTTTAAACTTTTCAAAAGCTTCAAACTTATATCCCATTAGGTACACATAGACAAAACTTGAATAGTCATTCATAAAGTTTATGAGTAAAAATAACCTCTTCTGGCAATTGTGTATGGCGACCTACATATATTTAAATGTATTAAGTCTAATAAAATGCTAGTTCTTTCACCCTTTCCATAGTACTGGTCATCTTACCAAAGAAACAACAGCCACATGTCCCATACGATTCATAATTAAATGGGTCTAAATAGTCTTGATCATACAACTTAGTTTTTTGGTTCATTGATGTGACAAGTATGAATGCCATATGTAGGTTTTGCTTGAACCATTCTTTCTTGCTTTCTTTGCATTTATATTAAGCACTAATACCTTTGGATCCAAGCCATACAATCCATAATACAAGTCTTTTAGAATGAAAATTATTGTCTTTCATTCTAAACTTGTAATAATCATTCATGGAGGAATGAGATCGAAATAGTGGTTCTAGAAAATCTTGAAATGAAGTAGCCTTTTTTTTTAATTCCAAACTTAAGATAAAAGGCAAAGGTAGAACAATTTTTTACGACCATGGCTACCAGCATTTGCGTCATTGTCAATTCTTATAACTATATCATTTTTGCCTAGATTTCTACTGTTCTTTGACAAATTTATGTCATCACAAAAATGTGAGCCACATCTTGAATCAACTGTCTAAGATATGGAGTTAATAGTAAAAAATTTTCATCTTAGTCATAAGTGTGGTCAAGTCAGAAACTTCTAGAAGTTCTTCTTAACTTATCAAGATAGCAACCTTTCTTTTATGAAGAACATTTCTTAATTTGCTTTACTAATTTAAATATTTTGGGCTAATGGTATTTGATATGCCATATAGTGCAGTTAACGTATTAATCATTGTTAACAACCTAGCATGGAAAAGGATTGTATTAGTCTTTCATGCGTCTAAACCAATTTAAGATGGGGTATTAAATCTTTATTAGTTATCCCACTAACTTTTTGAAATAATAATCTTCATTATTATTTGAAAATCTCTTCAAAGTACTTTTAATAGGTTGGGATCCCTTTCAACATGTTGTGTGGCTTAAAAAGCAATAAGCCTAGTTGGCAAGATAATATAGCTTGTCATTTATATCTCTATGCAACTCTTAAATTTGTTAGGTTAAAACTCCTTCTCTAAGCGCATCATACGTATTTCGCCTAAATTTGCCTCTAATGTCATGTGGTCAAGCTTTTTCCATCCAAAGAACATGACACTTTTTAAGAAAAGACCACATTTCATAACTCTAACATGTCGGTACAATAGTTCAACCTTGAGTGACTCAACAAGCCTTCTATTGGAAGAACTCATACTATTTTGTTATGATGATTGAAAGCAACTTTATTATGCAAAGCATGTGATGATATTTGAATGAGGGATTTCATTGCTTATTCTAATAAAGTCTCATCTTTTGGCATGCATAGCCTTTATTATATCAAATAAGATAATTCTATCACATGATTATGGACTTTTCTAATCTATTTTCCTTGAGCTATCAAAGAAAATCAATTGGCCAAATTCCTAGGTGACTATATACGAAGTCTTCACAAGATTGCTTGTAATCTCCTTAATCTGCATGACACCTTTCTTGGATCTCCTTCTTCGAGTTAAAAAAATTCCTAACGAATCTTATTTTTACACTTTGATGTAGCAAATTACATTTTTAATAAAGAAATCTGGGGGTTACATTTAACGGAAATTAGATGATGAAAGAATTTTAGAATTCCAAAAATAAAAAATAATACACTCAGACCTTATTTAAAATAAATACCATGAAAAATGAAATCATCCAGAATCACAATGAGTCTAAGTCCATAAGCTTCTTATACTTCCATAATCATGGCTATGAGCATATAAACTATGTTTTAAAATTTAATTACCATTGTCGGGATTTATATTGATTCTCGATTTAATTTAATCAAGAAAAATAAATTTCTTTTATTAATATTTATCCTAATCATACTAGAATAAATTCTATCCTAATTAGGATCAAACAATTAAATTAAACATTATTGAATTAAACAATTCAATTGAAGATAAAACATGGTAATTATATTCTGTAAATAGTTTAAAAATTGTCCAATTAGATAATTGTCGTTGGTGATAAAGAGGAATTCTATTGGGACATAAACACTAGCGTCCAAAGCTAGCATTATGCAGCTTTAAGCAACGTGTGGCTTTACCTTCCCACATTTGGTTTCTTTAAGCCACAAGCAATTTTGCATCAACGAACCACTTATCCAAGGGTTGTAATTCAAGGATGATAAAACGACAAAGTGACCGACTTTAAGTGGGACTCCTTTATGCAGTAAGCAGTTATTGGCAACAACCAAGAGCAAATAAAGGTGGCGTTAGCAGTGGCTCCAAGCATCTATCACCTACCACCAATTTCGTTGTTGCCATTAAAATCGAATCACGTCAAACTAAAACTCTTTTAATGGTGATTCGAGATGGAACTTTTCATCCTTGCAAAAGAATACTTCTAAGCAATTTTAATTCTAAGAATTTATCGAATTTGTAGTAAAAATAGCAAGAAAATTCTGAATATTTCAAGCTTTTAATCTATCACCAAAATTGATCCAACAAGGTCTGAACAATTCAAAATTGAAGTCTATCAGTTGGACAGCTACTTGTACAATTTAAATTGTTTAAAACAAGTTCCAAATACAAATCATAGTGTGCCTAGAATCGAAACTCAACCAAAAAAAAGTTTTTGATAAATTTCAGTCACACAAATCGGATCAAGACAATCCCAAAATCAAAGCAGTTATGAAATCTGGTAACAATCAAAGCATGTGATAGATTAAAATAATACAAAAGAAGCTTTGATACCATTATTGGAAATCGGTTCATGCTCAACCAAAGATATAAACAATTTCAATCAAATTAAAATTAAATATTGCAGTAAACAATGAAACAAACAATATTGAATTCCTCAATGATCAACTTGTAAGTTTATATTCGATCACTTTTATCAAGAACAAATAAGAAATCAAAACTTATACCTTCAGATTTATGATTCCCGAATCTCCAAATCAAGTTCTAATTTTTTCTTTTCTTGCACACCAAGCTTGATTGTTGCAAACCAAAGTTATCCAAACCTCCGACCCTAATAGTAATACACACAGGTGACTCGAAAAACTTTCACAATATAAGGATCGTGCTTTTGCTGAGGGCTATGCTAGTAGCCTTGGTTTCCCTAAAACCATACCCTTTTTTCCTCCTAAAACTAGCATGAAAACAATTTTCACCTTGTTCTTTCTAGGTTGTGGCAAAAGGAAGAAGGGAGAACAAAATTTGCAATAAGTGAATCATGATTGGCTTGTAGTAGTTAAGCAAACATTAAGAACTTCACTTAAAAATTTAATTATTGTGCAATAAAATATAATACTAATTTCTTATTCAAAATAAATATATAATTATAAATTAATGATGAAATTAAATTAGTTAATTATACTAAATATCTTTTAGTTAAATAGAATGGATGGAATTAAATTAAAAAATTTTATAATGAGTAAAGATGCAATTCTTAACATATTGACCGAATGACATATAATAATTTTTTATAAATATATGATTATAAGCGCTTGTTTGTGCATATATATGTTTCTCTTTGTAGCTATTTCAAATAAAATAAAATTTTATTTATGTTTTATAAACTTAGTAGCAAGTATCCTTAACCAATATAATAAGAGATTATAAATTTAAAATTGAAAGTAACAAATTCATTCTAAATAACTTGTGCAATGATAAGAGATTATTTTGTTATATATTACATATATGTTACATCGTTATAATAAAATACATATATTAATGATCTATTTTTTAAAAAAAAAAAAAAACCTATATGACAAGACTAAAGAGCTTATTTTAGAATTAAAAACAATACATTTATTCCAAAAATATGTATATTAATAACAAATTATCTAATTTAATTTAAATAACGTGATAAGAGATTATTGGTAATGCAATGTATCAATTATTAAGATAAAATAACATTATCATTACCAATAACCTTTTTCATGTATTTTGTTCTACACTGCAAGTGAATATGTTATGCTTTTAAAATTAAAAATAATATATGTATGACAATAAAATATGAAAGACACGATGCTGTCCAAGGCCTTTTAAAGCATTACTTAAAGATAATCTGATTTGAACTCTATTCGATGTAAGACTAAATAGCTCAAAATATCTTAATTTGATCAAATATTATCCAAATTGAATTCTAGATTAAAGTTGATTTTTTATTTATAACCATAATTTTTTATATAAACTAATCTTAATCCCAAATGACTTTAGGATTTCAATTCATCTTGGGTATGAAATTATTGCTTGAGATTTTATCTTAGATTTTAAGCTCTATATTGGTTTTTAGACTCGATTAGGTCTTTGGACGTTAAACTTGAGCTTTGGACCTAATTTAGGCTATATCCATTTTATTTTATTTTATTTTGTTTTTCCTTTTTTTTATTTGTCTGTTATTTTCCTTTCTTGTCTTTCCTATTCATTTTCTTAAATGTTATTTTATTATTTCTTTATTTTTCAAAGAATGCAAAATAAATATTTAAATAACCAAAATAAAGGAAAAGACTTCTTTTATTGTTAGAATTGGATCTGAAAACAAAAAACCAAATTTAACAGAACAATCATCATCAAAAAAACAACCGCAAAGGGAAAAAGAGATGAGAAACGAGGGATTTTAAGGGTTTTGGTTTTGCAAGAATCTTTTTTATTTTTTTGGGGTTTCGGTTGAAAGGTGTTGTGCAGTTATTTCTTTCTAAGTCTTCTAAATCGAGGGAAAAGAGAAGAGATTTCGTTGTTTTGGTAACGAAAGGTGATAGTAAATCTTATTTTCAAATTTAGATCTAAGAGATTTTATGATTTTTGTTAAAAATCATATATCGACGAAAGATTGATGAAATGTCTAACAGTTGAATCTAAAGGACATATTAGAACAAATATTATATAATTTATTGTTAAATGTACCATGAGAATAAAAATATAATTTATATTAAATAATATTATTAGATTATCATAAATAATATAACATATATTAATTATTTTAAAATTAAATTATATTTTAAGATAATCATAAGTACTATGAAAAATAGTTTTATTGAATTATTGTTAATTATTTTTTATTTTAAAATAATAATTATTGATCTATTTAAGTACTTTATTAAAGTAAAAAGAAATAAAGAACTTTATTCATAATATATGTTAATGAATATAAAAACCAAAATTCAATCATAATGATAAAAATAATTTATTTTTAACTATAATGAGAAAGATAATATAAAATTATAAAATTATAAAAGTAGAAAGAAGATTTTAAAAGATAATTGAAGTTATAAAGTTAAAATAAATTAATAATCCTGTCATATTTTTTATTAAATTAATATTGTCTAAAATAAAATTATATTTAATTTATGTTCGTGTTAATCGGGCTAATGTTTCTAATTTTTTTAATTTTAAATCATTTTGAATTTGAATAATTTTAGGTTCAAGTTATTTGAAGGTTGGATTATTTGAGATTTGGGTCATATAAAGTTTAGGTTGGGCAAATTTGGGTTATTGATTTTTATGATCAAATCTGATAAAATTGGGTTTGAATCCATATCGGTCGATTCTTTTTAAATTTAAATTAAAAATGGTAAGTCTATTTATGGAAGCTTTGAAGAATTTAGTTCTTTAAATATTCTTCCACCAATTAATTATCATTTTGAACTTATTTATTGTAATTTTGAAGATTTTAGGATGTGCTTGGTTTAGAAAATGGAGACCGTTTTCATTTTCATTCTCTTGGAAAATAGAAAATGAATTAAAAAACATGTTTGGTTAAAAAAATAAAAAAATATAAATATAAATAAAAATAGGGCCAAATAAAATCCCTGTTTTTGTTCTTCTTGGATTTGAATTGTTGAAATTTAATTCTTCATCTTTCTCTAATTGTCTTTTTGAGCTGATTTTCTCAAAATTGTCTTCAAGTCTTGTGGGTTAGAAAGAACTATCTATTTATAAAGCTAAGTGAGAGAATTCTTGGATAACTTAGTCACTTCAATTAAATTATCTATAATATATCTAAAAATACGATTGCGAAGATTTTTTGAGCTGATTGTTTACTCTATTTCTAAATTACCATTATAAGTATTTTATTATTAGCAATATTAATCTAACTTATAAGTTGGAATTTTAATTTGATTAAAGCACTTATATTAAATGATAATATCTATTTTTGTTTATTGTATTATCTAATAACCTTTTGAATAATATTTTAATATTACATTACATATTATAAGATTAAGATTATATTTTTTAAACTTTTATCCAAATATACGATTAAATAAGATAAAGATGATTTCCTTTTTTTAAATTTAATCATTTGTTAATTTTTATATATCTTAAATTAGTACTTATAATTTTAAAGAAATTATCCTTTAATTAGCGGTGTAGTTAAATACCAATTAAAACTAACACTTTCACTATAAAATAGATATTTTAACCGTTATTTTCACAAAACATTAAACATTGGATAATACCTTTTTAACCTTTTTTTTTTCTTTTTGAATATCGTTTCTTACATTTTTTTTTCCTTAGAATGGTTTTGTTTGTTTTTTTTTTTTTTCATTCACTATCATAACAATTTTTTTTATCTCATTCTCAAGCATAGTTCAGTATTTACAAATTTAATAGCTTTAAAAGATTTTCTTTCACAAAAAACGTTTTTGGCTCTTTGTTAAGTTGTTCTGTTTTAAATGCAATTTGGTTTTTTTTTTTTTTTTTTTTTTTAAGATTGCTTCGGTTTAGACAAATTTCATCATATTGTAAATTTAATATATCTAAAATATAATTCATGATAAAGGTTCTTGGAATTAAGTTATTCTTTAAATTATTATTAACTAATTCATTGTTTATATGAAGAAAAATGTATTATTTAATAATTTAAAAATTAAACACGTAAAATTATGTGCAATACATATGATATAATTTTAATTTAAAAGAAGATAAAAAAGATGACTCAAAAGAGAAATTTAATTGAACGACTCATAAGTTACTGAAATTTGATTGGTCAAAATTTATTTTTATCTTTAAATTATTTGTTATTTAATTATAGATGATAATGATGACTCATAGGTGAATTCTGATCAGTAAAACTTTGAATTCTTAAAATTTGATTGATCAAATTATGTATTTTCATCTTGATCTCCCAGACAACTTGATAAAGTTTCAGTTAATTTAATTAGCAATATATAAAAATTTAATTAGTGACTAAATATAATTAAAATAAAATTTTTAGAGAACATTTGATACTTACCTACGGTATGAAATTAAGCAAAACCATGAACTTCGTTTGTCGTTTGTGTTTATTTTATGTTTGTTAGCTACATCGTAAAAAAATTGACGTCATGTGGATTGCATTGGAAATTTATCTAGAGGCGGAAATTGAGCGGGATCAAATTCAATCTTATCGGATTTCAGTCATATTGATTTTGTATATTTTAAATTTAGGTTATTTTTTGTTTAGACTTCTAAAGATTAAAGCTTGAGCTTAGGTAGGATTTATGTCGTATGTTATAAGTTTTACAAAAGTATTAAAGTCAAAAATAAATTACTATGTAAGCTTTTGTATTATAAGATATTTTTATTTTATTTTTTATTAATATAAATATTTGTTTGCATAAAAAGAAAAAGATATATTAATGTGATATATTTGATCATTCTTACTTTTAGTATTAAATTTCGATTATTATAAATTTATAATCGTATCGATTTCAGATTCTAATTGTTTCAAGTTTTAATTATTTCATGTCAAATCATTTGAGGTTCAGATTTTCTCAAATTCAAATTTTTTACTTTTTCTTGTTAAATTAAATTTGAACAAGTTTAAATTCATTTTTTAAATAATTTTTCATGTTAATTTTACTACCTCTAATCTTGTAACAGCGATTTCTAACTTACTAATTTTTATAATATGACAGTATATATACATATGTTGTGGGCGTCGGCAGCATCAAATAGAGTTTGGTTGAAAGCATTAACGAAAAGGAAATGTTTGTTAGAGTTGCTATTTGCAGGCCATATCAGATAGAAAAGCTCCAGCCATGAAATGAAAATAATTTGGCTGCACGCCACTTATTATAATGCCAGTGGTTATTAACAGATAAAAGCTAGAATGTACTAGCTAGTAGACATTGTCTTGGTTTTGTTCCTTTCTAATAAGCTCAATGAAGAACTGGCAGTTTCTTGTTTCTTTCAAAGGAGCATTCAATGAGCATGAAAAGGCCAAATAAACAAGGAAAAAAGTGCAGTTGCCTTAATTTGTCATTGTTACCTACGCTGCGCTTATTTTCATTTGTAATATCAAGTCTCTCTGACATATGTCTGTCGATTGTGAAAATCGATTAGGTCACAAAAATCAAAGTTGAACTAATTTAATTTATTAAAAATAATAATTTAAATTTGATTTAATTTAAAATCAAAATTATTTAAATTTAAAATTATTTAAATTTAAATTGACATGTACAGTATATTCAAAATGACTATACTTAAATAAATTATAATTTTATTTTTAAAAAGTTAATTTAATAAAAATAATACAAATAATAAATTATTAATTTATTTATATTTTTTATAACTTGTAACTATCAATTAAGAGTATGAAAAGTTTGCACTCCACAAACTACCATAGTGGGAAAAACTAGAAAATGAAAAAGACCAAGATTGATGTTATTATATATACCGTTAACGTATTAGAAATTAAAATTTAATCAATGGGTTGTAAATCAACTTTTAAAATAGTAAGTTCGTTGTAATATTATCATTATAATCTTTGTAAACTAATTGTTCAAGGCTTCGAAATAATTGTTTAAAGGTTAAAATTCATCTATATTATTAATAATTATCTTAACTAAATTTAATATAACGAATCAATCGATATTAACCCAATTAAAAAAAATATATAAAAGTCAAACCATAAACAAATGATAAACATGAGGTTATGTTGATAACATACTTTTTTTTTAAAATAAAATTATATTCATTTGTTAACTTGCTTTCATTTTTTTCACACTTCTAAAACGTTGGACATTCAGTAATTATTTAAAATTTCTACTATTTTTTATTTTTCCTCTTTTCCAATTATTTCACTTTTTATATATTATTTAATTATTTATTAATTTCATCCATGTACTGAATATGCATAGGATTAATAATCTTTTAAATATAAAATAATCTCTTAAATAAATTAATAAAATATTCTATCAATTATGATAAAATTGTATAATAAGATTTAAAATAAATTATATTATTTTGATTATCATGGATATACACATAACAATCTTATAAAACGCATTGTCGTTTTACATATTATTTAAAATAAATGTATTATTTTTATTTTAAAAATATAATCCATTCTTTTGTAATTCATAATAAAGTAAATAACATAAGTCGCTCATAATGATACATAGACTTTTGTCATAATGATTTGTAAATTATTTTATAATAATATCTTATCATTTAATTTAGATCAACTTACATAATATTTTATCTTTATACAAGTTATTTTTAGGGTAAATATTATTTTTATTTTAAATATAACTTTTTAAGTTTGATTTTCTATAAATATATAAAATATGATGTTGACATGTAATTGTGTTATAATGATTGTACATTGCGTCATAATAGTTAACAAATAGGTAAATGGATTGGGATAATGATTCTAGATATATAATGATACTCATATTTAAGTAAAATGGATACTTAAATTTTTAAAACTATCAAATTATGCCTAAATCCAGAAAAGCAAGTTAGATAGATCAATGAAGGTGACAATAAGACGGGTTTAAGTCAGACGATTTTGAGTTTAGGCTATTTTAGATTTGGATCTTTTTGAGTTTGGTTCAGGTTTTTGTTTAGACATCTTTTAGATTATTTTTATTTTTTGTTAGACGTAACAATTTCTAAGTAATTTAAATGCTTAAATCTAAAAATAATTTATTAATTTCTTATTATTTTAAAATAATATTTTGTTAAAATAAGATATTTTTAATTATATTTATATATTTAAATTAATATTTATTAATTTTTAACATCAAAAAATATAAAACTAATTTTTTTTATATAAAACCAATTTGGCAAATAATTTATTATAAAAAATATGATATATTATAGTTTAATCATCTTGATATTTAAAATATTGATTTGATGAACTTGAATTTCAACAATTAAATACATTATAATTTATATTATACATACATATAAATGTAAATGTAAATACTAATAATTAAATCAAAATGGATGAATAGTTTTATTTGAAGAATAAATAAGAGTATGGGATTATGATTTAGGGGCTAGTAATACAAAACAAAAAGAAGTTTCATTAATTAATTTTCGCATAATTTTTTATTATAATAATATAATCTTAACTTAAAAATAAATTTTCTAAAAAATATATTTTAAAAAGTATTAATATTTTCATAATTTACCATAATATATATATCAAATACTAAATAATAATAACTACTAAAGATATAATAATTAATAATTTATAAATATTATAATTTTAAATACAATACTATTATATAACATGTGAACAAAATATAATATATAAAATGGTATCATGATCAAATTTAATTTGATTGTACAAATGCGCTTAATTTTGAAAGAGTATTTCCTCGTAAGTTATGTTAGGGTTATTTTTTAATTGGATTGGATGTCTAGAAAATTTATTGGGCTTAGTTATTTTATTTTTAACTATTTATTAGTTTTTGGGCTTACCCTATTTGTGGCCCACACATCCTCTTGGAGCAGGCCACTTCCTTGATCGTGACAGCCCAGCATTGGAGTTTGGTGAAATCTTGGGTTTATATATATATATATATTTTAAACTAATGAAAATAATCATTTTGGTCTATAAATTTTTAAATTGTTATTATAAAATATTTTTCTACTAATAAGATTTATTAAATTTATAAGTAATTAATTTTAATTTTATTAAAATTTTTTTGTTAAATAATATTTTTAAATAAAATAAAAAAGTCAAAGTTTACATTAGATTATTTTATTTCAAAAGTTTATTTTTTTATTAATCTTAAAAAAATATTTTTTCCTTAATTTTACTATTAATAAGGTTTACCAACTTTAAAAGAATTTTAGTTTATTTTGTTAAATAAATTTATTTATATTAAATAAAAAAAGATTTAAGATTTATATTAACTTGCTTTACTTTTAAAGTTCCAATTTCCATTAACAGTAAAAAATAAATAAATTTACTTTATTAATAAAAAAGGGTTAAAATTTATATTAAATTTCTTTATGTTGTATTTTTATTTCCACAATAATAACATTAAAAAGAATAAATTTTATATCAATTTGAC
This sequence comes from Adansonia grandidieri, assembly GCA_038382065.1. Taxonomy (NCBI): domain Eukaryota; kingdom Viridiplantae; phylum Streptophyta; class Magnoliopsida; order Malvales; family Malvaceae; genus Adansonia; species Adansonia grandidieri. Next base: position 10,820 of record JBBYHK010366997.1, on the reverse strand, counting down.
GTAATTTGTGCTTGGAATAAATTTTATATGTTAATATAAAATTTGTTAATGAATACTTTATGAATTTCATTTATTTGTAAAATATAAAATTATATGTTTAAAATTTTATAAAATAATTAAAATTTATGTATAACACACGTGATAACAAATGCTAACTTTTAGGTAAGTTTATAAAAAGACATTTTTAATTATATTTTTATATTAAAATCAATACTTGTTAGTACCAAAATGATATAAAATTAATTTGTTATATCAATTTCAATTTAATTTTTCTTATTTCAATAGATTTGGGTTCAAGTTTAGGTTTAGGTTTGAGTTGGTCTCAGGTTTGAATTTTCTTGAGTTCAGGTCATTTTTGACTCGAGCTAATTAAAGTTTAGGTTTTTGATTTTTTGATTAAATTAGGTTCAGTTTAGTTTCAAACTTGAGTTTTTTAGGTGGACTTTTGGGTTTAGGTTCATTTTGCTACTTCTCGATAAATAGTTATTTTTAAAATTAAAATTTAAAATGTCTATATTTATTTTTAATATTATTTATTATTTATTATTTATTATTTATTATTTAT
>JBBYHK010366997.1:0-10155 GCA_038382065.1 Adansonia grandidieri | reverse complement strand
TTTAAAATTAAAATTTAAAATGTCTATATTTATTTTTAATATTATTTATTATTTATTATTTATTATTTATTATTTATTATTTATATTTGATAAATTCTAATTAAATTTGACTCTATCAAATAATTTATTTACATTTGATTTGATTCAATTTTAAAATTAATAATTTGCATCCGAATAACCTGAACCCAAGTAACTCGAGTGTCAAACTTGAATGATAAAAACGTAAAATAACCTAAATCTAAATGACTTGCATTTGAATAATTTGAGTGTCAAACTCGAATAACTTAAACTCAAAATAACATGAATCGTATTGATCAGAATTTGAAAACGATCTAAATTTAAGAATTTTAAGATCAAATTAATTTAACTTGAATTAATCTAAAATCAAAACCGAAATCAATCTGTCCCATCTAATTAACAATTCTAAGACGAAGGGAACAGGGGATAAAGAATCTCCATGCGAAGATGGTTTAAAAAAGGGACCAGAACAAAAAAAAAAAAAAAAAGTAGAAGAATGACCTAAGTGAATTGAAATGAAAGGAGAAAACAGTTATATATACAGGAATGCTTTCCTGCTAGCTAGAGATTTGAAGTTTTTTATATAATTTTAATTATATTTAATAATAATTTTTATTTAAATATTTTTAAGTATAAAATTTTAATATATATTAAAACAATTATATTTTTAATATAAAAATTAAATATTTTAAATTACATCTTCCTCACAAATAAAAAAATTATTATTAAATCAACTTTTAAATAAAAACATAAGCTATAAAATTTTATATTTTTTTAAAAAATCAAGTGAAAAAATCATAAAAAATAAATTTTAAGTTGATAATTTTATCAATTAGATTGTGGAGTCCAAATTGAGCAATTAGTCTTGATGGTATTTTTTTTTCTACTCGAAGGATAAAAAACAATTACAAATTTTTTTCACATAAGTTTTTATTTTCTTACTTTATTTAATCTAGTAATAGTAAATAATAAATATTTTTAGCTTATTGGTTCATTTCGTAATTCTTTCATTTTTTTTTAAATTTTTATAAATTTCCAAAATAACTTATCTACTATAATGATAATAAATAAGAAATAACTTTTATTTATCAATTAATTTTGTAATTACTCAACTTTTTTGCTCAAGATAACATCGAATAGGATATTTATAATTTTTTAAATATTTAAATTTGAATTTGGTTAATTTATCCAAAAATCTAAATCAATTTATTATCCAATTACTATTTAAATTTGCATCCGATTCAAAAAGCAAAATACATCGGATATCTAAATTTGCTAAATATCTGAATTTATTAAATCATTTTTAAAATAAAATATAAAATTAAACAAAACTAATTTGTAAATGAATATTTTATTTAGATATCCGAATTCATATGAATAAACGAAATTGAAGAAAATGATTTGATTATCTGATGCAATTTGAATGCAAATCAAAGCGGATTTGAGTTATAGATAGTTAAATGTTCATATCCGAATCCGTTTCGAATTTACTTTGAGTATTAAATCTTATATTCAAATTCATTCCAAATTTACTTTAGGTAGTAAATCTAATATTTAAATTCATAAAATATTAGAATTAACAATATCCAAATTTTCAAAACGGATCGGATAGTGTTGGATATATAATTTCATACTATTAATTGTAAAAGTAAAAAAGAAAAATCATAATCCCCTTATAAATAATTATTTATTATTTTTAAATATTTTTAAATCATTAAGCATTTTTTTTAAATTTTGATAAGAAACTAACTAAAAAAGTACAAATGTCGTTACTTGAGGCTCATCCTTGTTAGAGTGCCTTTATCGAGGGATGACTTATTATAAAATTATAGAAGTCATACATATTGTAGATATAGATTAAGTTGGACAATGGAATTGAAGGGGCGAGGAAAAAAAGGAAAGTGCTCATGTGAGGGCTTTTATAGTGGGGTTTTAGTGTTCTTTGTTTGTAGTTTAGGTGCACATGGGAGTGGACTCCTGTTTCGTAGCTGGTGCAAAAAGCTACGCAAAAATGCAGCATGTAAGGCCATGTGCCATTCTCAACGGGCCTACCCCTAAGAAAATTTTCACATGATTCCTTACCAGCCTTCTAGTAAGACCAAGGTCCCTACCAGCCCTAGGTTCATCCCTCCTTCTGGCTATTACTGTTACTATTACTGTTACAACTACTATATTTGTTACATAAGACAATTTTAAAAGATAGCCAATGGACTTTTATGATGAAATGATAGTGACGGCAGTGAAGAAAAAATATATATATATATATATATGTAATGGCCTAGCATTGCCGGTGAATCTATATGTTTTCACCCATGTTATGGAATGGATTGTCCAATGCAAATGTGAGTTATAATGTAGAACAGACAAATGAGATCTACACACCACATATGACGGAATTGTATGGAAAAAAAGAATAAAATTACTACTATTATGGCCATACCTACCTCCAACATCCGCAATTAGCTCTCAGTTTTGGACTCTCTTCTTTTTTTTTTTCTTTTTTTTTAAATAATGCAATTTAAAAAGTGTAGATACCTTATTTTGTCTAAGCTAATTTTTTTAGCAACCTGGGCCATGGACGTGAGAGGGGGTGATGGTTGCCCGACGAAAAAGTATTTTTGAAGAGTTCAAGAAGGCTTATGGATCATATTAAAGATAAATACAAAGATATGGCATCAAAGGACGTAGTTTAAGGTGTCCGGGGATAAAAGATATGAGAAAATTCACAATCTTGCTTGAATGTATTGATACGTGGTTTTCATTTATCGATACAATGCTCAAACGATCCAAAATTTTGAAATGTCCCCATTGTATCAATACAACATGTAAATGTATCGATACATAAGCTTATGTATCGATATAGGAGCTCATGTATCAATACTAGGCCATGCCAAGACCAAAACGTGTATTCTGTAAAGAAGTGTATTGATACATATCAACACGTATTGATACAATGAAGCATTGAATCGATACAATGGTTCATAGTATCGATACAATGATCATTGTATCGATACACTAAAGGTTTTTGGACCAAATATATCTATACATTTTGCATGTATGGATACATGCAGGCCATTTTCTACGGTCCGAGAATTTTTTACTCATCCACCATTGATCCAAAACTCGATTTTAACTCGTTTCCTTGCATAAAAAAAGATCAAAACCCATATCAGATTACGAATTTGGACTTTTAAATTAATCAAAACATTTCTTTGTCTAAATTAGATCAAAAAGGTCAATGTCACATGATCACCCTACTCCTCCCTAATTTATTAACCAAGATCACCATCAGCCACCCTATTTGCTAGCATTTAAACCAGCCACCCTATGTCTATCACATTAGAAGCAAGTTGCTCCGTACAGCCATTCTATAGCAATCAAGTTGACATCACTTTGTCCTCTTTAAGAAATGACCAAAAACACCTCCAATTTGGCTCTAAAATGCTGGTATAAATGGACTACTTATATCTCATCTGAGATTTTGGAGATTCCAGCTCATTTTTAGCTTCTGAAACACATTCACACTTCAAGAAAACCAAATCCCGTAGCTCTTCACTCAGCACCCAAAAACTGCCCCAAAACACTCACTCTCAACCACTACATATTCTAAAAATCACTCTCATCCATACCAGAATCAAAACCTCATTGTTTCTCTCTGTTTCTTGCTTATTAACAACAAGGAAAAAAAGGAAGTTCAAGCCATCTCTGCTGCTCCAACTATTTGGCCAAAAATTGAAGTTTTGTTAGTATAACTTCTTACTTTATCACTTTCATTTTCTGTTTTTCAGCATCTTCATCATTTCAGTAAGCTTTCCATATTTGCATCACCCTCTTAGGATTCTCATGCATTATTGTGGCTTTTGGTTATGGTAGTTTAGGATTTGGATGCCTTAATACCCCTTTGATATGCAAAATGCCTTATTTCATCCTCATTACTTTGATAGCTCTTGCTCATGCATTTTATGCCATATCCATGCATCTTGTTATGATTAATCCATGTATGAATCCTTAGCCTAACATATTTCAAGCATATTTATACATTAGCTTGCATCTTGTCATAAATCATTGTCATTTTCAGCATCTATAACATTTTCTTGTCAAAGTGCATAACACTTTCTTTGTCTAGACCATTAGTAAAGTCAACATCCCCATTCATGTTATATGTCATCCCCTTGTATGTTTGTTGTCTTCTCCTTGTCAAAGTGCATGTTTGATGGTTGTAAAAAAAAAACTATTTTTAAAAACCTTCCCAAGCCAAGCATGCTAACCTCAACCAATGAAGACTAGCATGAACTTAGCATTTTCCTTAAAGTTAACAAAAAAATCTTGGGGAAGATAAAGTTTTTCAGATTTGTAATCTTGATTGAATGAGCTCAAAACTTTCGATTTCCAACAAAAATGGCATTGCACTGGTTACCTAAATGTTTATGCCTTATTTTTTAGCAAAACCTTGAGTGGTATGATTAGCGGGCTGTTTTATCATCCCAAATTACTCTGGGGGTATGCAAATGAGTTCGTGATGCTCATGCCACTCTTTCTCTTCAGTCATAGATGTTCAACTGTTGATGACTCTAGTTTGGAGCTGTAAACATAGAAAAAATAAGAAATATCCTCTACTTTGTTTGTCCCCTGTTGGCAACATCATTGTTACAAATTTAAAAATCACTTTAAAATCCTAAACGATTTTCGTGAATTTTATAATATTTTTTTGTAAAAGTGTGCAAAAAATATCTTTAAAACGAGGTCGTGTTCACCCCCGGATCAGTCCAGATAAAAAAGTTATGATTTTTCAAACCTAGACTATCCGAAACCCCTAGAGTTAACAAAGTGCATTCTGGTTTGTCCCTTTAGGCCTACTAAACGATGTTTCCAAATCTGTCCAACATTTTTCCTAAAATGTTCATGAAATTCTATTTGTAGAAAGGTATTATTTGTAATTTTTTGATGCCAAATGAGTCCAAAATGATTTTTTCAAATTTTGACACACCATTTTCCTCGCATGCTCTGTTAGTAGCATAATTTACCTAAATTTGAAAATTTATTTCCTCGAAAAATAATTTTTTGGGATATTAGGAATATTTTTAGATTGACCCTCGTCCCAATCAGATTCGAGAACATGCTTCGACCTCCCACAAGCTTGTATCAAGGCACAAATATATTTTTAAATCTTTACCATCCTCATTCACAACTTCTTTGCCAAAAATCATTAAAATGCTCACCTATTTTCTGAATCATGAAGTTTTGTCAACTTAAATTTTCCAACTCAACTTCTTTAAAGAGTGTCAGATATGTCACTTTTGGGAATACTCCAACCTCGATCTTTCGAAGGGATACTCCAACCCCATTTTTCAAAATTGTCAAGATTTAAAAATCTTTCTTTGTCAAAATTATTTGTCATCTACGGGGATACTCCAACTCCATCTTTTTGAGGGGACACTCTAACCCTGTTTTTCAACTATAGTTAAATTTTTCTCTTTCTCGGACTTCCATGAATGTGCCAAGAGTCAAACCTATTTTTTTGTTTAAAAAAAAACCTTGTTCAATCAAGGGACCTAGACGCATCTAAAAAAATTATCAATTCGGTTATTCTCTGATGATCGATGCCAATTGTGAGATAAATTCCAATAGTCCATCCCTTCCCTTTATCATTACATTGAATGGTCCATGTTATGTTACTTCATTCATTGCCATACTAACATGATTTCTTTGTGATGATTATTTGCATGCATGTTTTCAAAATATTTCAAGTAAAACTAAAGGTAATATTCTATGTGAGTATCTCTTCAATGCCCAAAGTGGAATATTCCATTTTTTAAAGTAAAATCCAAAGGTTATTTTTATTAAAAATCTCAATATTCCCCAGCTCTCTGGGGCATGTATGATATTAAATATTTTCATCAAAACCTGGATTTGTGTTTTTATAAAATTCATGCATTAAAAGGGGGTTATACCAAAATAGTGACGAGTTAAGATCGACAGAATCGAAACCGAGATAAGACATAACTAGTAAGGTACCGATTTCAGGTGTCGTGAAGAGGTTTGTGCCTCATGTGCGTAACCAACTCCTAAACCCAAATGGTGAATCTTTATACTATGTAGACCATGGGATTGATGTTTTGAGTTTAGTAACTCAAGACATAGGTTTCAATAGGCATTCAATCATGCCTAACCCAAAATAATCGGTGGCGACTCGAAGTGTTGATCATTTCGTGATGGTTATCCGAGACCAATAAGATGAGCGATTCATCTTATGGTCCCCTTCACTGTATCATAAGTCGATAATCCAAACTTTCTCATTCTCATCACGTTGCGAAGGAAAAGTCTCAATCAAGAAGATATTTCCTAATCAGAAAAATATTTTAAGTCGTATGCACCTATAGATCTGCGATGATCCATCCCTGAGCATGTTGAGATAAAAAGAAAAGGAATCGTAACATTAAAAATTCAAATCACATATTCATTCATATATTTTGTTAAAAAATGACTGTATAAATCACCAAAAATAAACCCTAGAATCTTCCTCTCTTTCTGTTTTTTTTTTTTGCTATACTAGTTGAAATTTTTTACCACTTCAATTAGTAGTGGGCTGGAATCCATATGAACATTCTTGTATGTGGACTGTGGACTGAACTAAAATGAATAAAAGGTCACAACCTGCTCATATTCCTTTATTATTTACAATAATATGACCTGCCTATGTGCTTAAACTACTATGTCCTAGAGCAATTGTTGTTTTCCAGCCTTTTTCTTCTCTGCAGTTGAAGGTATTAGAAAACAATAGACTTCTCTCTCTTTCCTTACTCCATTACTCTTTTGACATTTATTATTATTATTATTATTATTATTATTATTATTATTATTATTATTATTATTATTTTCTTAGACTTTTTCCATTGAATTGTTATAGTCTTATTAACTCTTCAAATTTGTCCTTAGCTCACTGCTTTAACAATTCCTTGATAATTTTGAATCTCACACATATAGTACCTCTGCTATTAGTACTATTCTCTATTCTCATTTTATAACAAAACTATTTCGGATCTGGTTTCTCTGTCGTTCTTATTCCATACTTCTCATAACTTATTTGTTATAAATGGCAGCATTGTTACCTTTCTGGGATGGAATTACACATGCATAAATGAAGATGTATCTATTCTCTGGATCCAAGGAAGATAATGCAAGCTGCTTTTGCTAGAAAATACATGAATTACTTACTTCTTGCTCTAACAAAGATCAATAAAGAAATTTCATCATCATCAGACCAAAGTATGATCATGCAATAAAGGAGATTGTGAGGTTTAAAGTAGATATGGCATTAGCTTGATCAACTGAAGGGTTTGCTTGGGGTCATGATGGAAATCAACTTGCACAAAGCCCAATTTTCAACCATTCTTATGATCCTTTACTAGGAATTAGAGGTCCAATGACTAGGGCAAAGACTAAACTTAAATCATCAAATGGGAAATGGAAGCTAACGTGAGCCAAAATGAGAAGTTCTCACAAAACAATTTGAAACAAAACTTAAAGAACCAAAATCATCAAATGGGATTGTGAAGTTTAAAACTGTTAGAATAGTGAGACGATTTCTAGAAAGAACTTTGAGTTTGATTTCTCATTTTAAATCAAAATTATCAAAATATGAATTGAAAAACCTAAATTTTGGTTGGTAATCAAGAAAATTAGGGAAAATAAGGAAAAAAATTGGACACTGAACGGAGATGAAGCTTGCTTTTAGATGTTGAGTGTTTTTTTTATGGCACTTTTATTTAGCAATTCATCACAATGGTGTTTTTGATGAACTTAAGTGCCTTTAAAGTTGATGTAAATCCTGGCATAAGGAAACGCTAAGAATTCGTAATTAAAAATGGGTAACTTCCATGCTTTAGGGAACTGCCGCTTTGAAATTGCCTGCAAAACCATAATTATTGTAGTCTAGTTAGATTATGTTTTATATATATAATATATATTAGTTTCTTTAACCCGTGCAATGCACGGGATTTATTGTTTACATTCATAATTTAAAGTTTTTAGTTTTTCATTTCATGCTAACTTGTTCATCATTTTAAAATATATATACATTTTTTATTTGTTATATATCTATACTATGTATATCTATATATAATATAAGGTAGGAGTGATTGAATTTACTGTTACCCTTAACTCGCATTTTATATTTTAGTAAATTGAGTTTACATTTTCAAATTTATTAATGTTATGTGTTAAAATCTTAGATTGGTGGACGAGAAGAAAAAGAGTGAAAAGAAGAAAAAAAGAGAAGAGAAAGTTTGTATTTTTCTTATATTGTAAAAGTATTTGTACAAGTGGGTATTTATATATAAGGAACTAAACTAAATAAGGAAATAGAAATAATTAAGCTAAACTAAACAAGGAAATATAAATAATTAAGCTAAACTAAATAATGAAATAGAAATCAATTAACTAATTGACATACTAAAATTATGCTAGATAATTTAACTAATTTATTATCTTAACTTCCCCTTCAAACTAGAAGTGGCATAGAAGATGAGAGCTAGAGTTTGGAAACTTGATCTTAAAAGCATCTATAGTAAGAAAAGATCAACGAAAAGAGAAAACCTAACTGTAGAGTTGGATTTTGATAAAATGGACCCCAAAATGGATTTAGGATGGTTGAAAACTTTAGAAACCGGTCTGATTTGCAAAGGAACCAAATGAAAAGAGGATGAACCAACTGATGGCTAAAAGCTTTGAACTAAACCAAACTGAATCAGACTAGAAGAGAAGAAAGCTGACGTGGCACTGCAAGACACGTGTACCAATAGAATTATGACATGTGTATACCACAAATGAGTCAACGATGACATGGTCGCTAATCGAGATGATGACATGGCAATGATGGAAAAACATGTGGACAAATAGAGATGAGACACGTGTTATGTGGGATGACGTGGTGGCCACATTTACTAATGGTGTGGCGATGATTGGACCACCATGTATCGACGTGTATGATGCCGTGTCGATGATTGGACCTCTTTTATGCTAACATGTATGTTGTCGTGGCCTACTGACGTGGATTATGACTTGACCTCATTGCTTACGTGGATGATGATGTGGCTATATGACGTGGTTTGCTGAATGCCAGAACAACTCATTTTGGTTGTCTTCTACTTCTCACAATCTGGAAAACTGCGTTTTGCTAGCAGCGGATTTTGACGACGCGTGAGGGCATATGGACTAGTTTCTAGAAGTGTGATTTCGTCAGTTGTGAACTTCAGGAAGAGAAGAACAATTGGGTATCGACCAAATTGCTTTAAGACGGATCGAGGATCCTGGAAATTGGCTCAAAAAAAGAAAAACAAAACCCTAGAGAGATGGAGCCTGAAAATCTTTTTTTTTTTGGATGAGGCTCTGATACTATGTTAAAATCTTAGATTGGTGGACGAGAAGAAGAGGAGTGAAAAGAAGAAAAAGATAGAAGAGAAAGTTTGTATTTTTCTTATATTTCTTATATTGTAAAAGTATTTGCACAAGTGAATACTTATATATGAAGAGCTAAACTGAATAAAAAAATAGAAATAATTGAGCTAAACTAAATAAGAAAATAGAAATAATTGAGCTAAATTAAATAATAAAATAGAAATCAATTCACTAATTGACATACTAAAATTTGGCTATTTTATACAAATAATATAATTTTTTTATTTACGAAAATAGGCTAAAATCAGATTATTTACCGAAATAGGCCAATTTTTCAATTTAGTTGAGAAAACTCAACTAAATTGAAACATTGTAATTTCGGTATAATTTCGGTGTAAAACCGATGGCCGGAGACGGGAGATAATTGGGAAATCGCCATGGGATATGGCGATTTCCCACCGACAATATTTTTTTTTTCAATTTTTTTTTTGTCTTTTTGTTTTTTTTTTGGCTGTTTGCTTTTTTTTTTTTTGTTTCTCTTTGATAAGGGTCTCGTGACCCTTATAACACAAATTGCTTTAAGGATATGACTTCTGTCATATCCCTGAAGGTCACGGGTATTTACCCGTGACCTTCATATAATTGAGGATCGGAGAGAGCCCTTTATAAAAGGAGCTCTCTCGACCCTCTTTAAATCGTAAGAAAAAAAACTTCTTTCTCTTACGAATCGTAAAAAAAAAA
>JBBYHK010366887.1:0-24171 GCA_038382065.1 Adansonia grandidieri | reverse complement strand
CAAATGCCTCAAAATAGCTAACACCAAAACCTAAAGAAATCTGAAAATACTTGATAGTTTTCACCTTAGAGACTTCTTGATTTATTTTAGACTATTTCGACCTTTAAAAATTACAAACTAAAATTATTTTGAAAGCTAACTCAATATAATTCACATTAAAAATACTAAAAAAATCTCAAAAAATTATTTGGGACATCAAAGAAATTTTTATTGGATGTTACTGCATCGCATAACATCTCGAACAACTTATCTTTTGGATTTTCTTCTCAATTTGTACGAAACTGCCATTGAACAAGCCACATATCGTTGGAAACCTTACTTAACCTATTTTAATTGAAAAATATGAGAAATTCCTACAAAAATGATTATCCCCATTGAAATTGCTTACTTTATAGCTCAAGCGTAGAAACATATCTATTCAAACAGCTCATGTTGTGAAATTTGTATCCTGCATGTCTGACGACAAAATGAGACATTTCAGAAACCTATTACACTACCAATTTACTAGATATTAAAATAAAAATACTAAAAAAATTAATACCACCAAAATATGGACAAAAATACTTGTTTTGTTAAAACTACTATGCTAGAATACTATAATGACTAAATGGCACTTGTGCACAAACACTTACTGTGAATTTTTCTAACTAGCTTATGGATGTTCAAACGTCTGTTAGCTAAGCTAAAGACATCATATGCATGTCAAAGGGATGAAAATAAAAAAAAGTCTTTAAGCAACTTAACCTAGAACTCTAAATGGCACTGTCAACAAAAAGCTTAACAGTTATGCAAGTGACTTACTTTTATCGCATTTATTTATATTTAGCTGATCTAATCAAATGAGATACACACCAATGCCACTCACATGAGTGCTGTAACCAGAAACCTAGTGAACTCTAAACATCAATATTAAACACATATAAACTATCCCTAATGGCTCCCAATAATGCTTCACAAGTTTGAGTTACAAAAACTAGTTAAAAACACTTAGAAAACATTGTTTTTGGCTCCAAATCAACTATGAATCAAGATTTTTATTTAAATGTCCCCAAGTTGTTCTTAAACAACTTATTTAATAAACCTAAATCTTAGCTTAACCATGAATTGAATGAGATGAAGCTTTAGTTTTGGGGTTTTTTTATGAAAAGACAAGGTTTAGCACAGTACACATGCATTTCCACAAACACTTAGTAAACTAAAAAAATGTAAACACATAATGCATAAACAAAACAAGATCAATTCACTGACAAAATGCACTTGGCCAAACCTTAAAGACCAAAAACTATGCTTATCTAATACATTCAACCTAAATTCTTATTCATTCATAATCATATCATAGGAACTAAGCTTAAATTCAACTCAACATCATGCTTATCGTTTCAAAGTCAAGATTTCAACTCATGAAGCTTACATCTAACATGGAAACTCATGATTTCATAAAATTAAACACCAATTTTACCTTACCTAAGCTTAACCTAAACTTGAATGATCAAAATCATGCAAGATAATCATCATATAACTTAACCTAAACCAAAATCCATATTAATCATGCTTGGCTAAGTGCTTGATCTAACTTTCCTACCATAGTCGATCATTATTTTAGCTCAAAATAATGTGATTCAACTTTAAACTATATGATTTTGACTCTAGATACATGGATTTTAGCTCAACTTAGCTTAACACTTTAAGATCAAGCAACATGAACAGAATCAAAACCGGGAACCCTAATGTATTCATGTTCAAACACTAGATCAAGAAAAATTATCATGATTACAAGCTTAATTCTTTAATTAATCGAGAAATAATGCATTAATTTCTTTAAAATTAAGCTCAAATTAGCTAGTTTCAAGATCACAATATCAATTCCTCAAAGAAAGAAATAATCAAACCATAGAGAACAAAAATTCATCAAGGCAGAATCATGTATAGGCACAATCAAGCATCATTTAAGTATTAAATCATGCTATTGAGCTAAAAATTAAAGAGATTAAGTAAGAAAGTTACCTCACTGAGCTTCTTACTTTCAAAAAGATAAAAGATTATGATAGAATATTCTAGATATTTACCTAAATATTTTTGAAAATGAATATAAAGATTTTCTTCTTTTGATAGCCAAACACTTATTTATAGGCTATGTGTTGTGACCTAACCTTAAATCACCTTAAGGTGATATTAGATTAACTACCAATCTCCTTAACAAATTAGAGTGAAATAACTTTAATGCCCTATTGATTAGATAAGCAAAATTTCCTACATTTACTACATGTCTAATTTGGCCATGGCTCTATTAATGGACTAATCTTGTACAATTTTTCTTTTCATCCAGTTAATCATGACATGTTTTTGTAAAAGTGCAGTTGGATGTTCTTTTTTCGTAGCAAAAACATCGTCTAATGACTTGTCCTCAAAAAATTTGGAATTTCTTATTCCGAACTACTTAGATTAAGCCCTTAAGAATTTCAGCATGTTAATTCCTTAGGTTTTTTCATAACCCGATCTTGATTACACTTTTTTGACCTAAAGTCCATATTCAATTTCATTTTAGTGGACAATCTTAGCTGCATGCCCTTAAAGAGAAACTCCAATTTAATATGGCTATATGTTGGTTTTATGCAAGAAAGAGCTTTTAACTTTAACCAAAATAGCACCCTTTTACATTTCAACCAAACTAATTGTCATTTAGTTCCTAAACATAGTTAAAGCATTAAACTCCTATATTTTAGTTCATTTAAGCTCTAATGGTGTGAGTTATGCGGATGCTCTTGAATTTCTTAAATCTTTTTATTTTAAAGTGGAAATGCTAGTGCAAGACTTTTTGCCTAATTATGAGGTAATCTAAGGCCATTAGGAAGGTGAAATGTATGCAAACATGGGTGAAAAATCTTATTCGTGCTAAAAATATCATGCAAAACCCGTACATTTTGAGTTGAATTGATAAAAATACTTTTCAAATCACTAAAATCATGAATACCCGACATTATATCAATACAAAGCATATTGTATTGAAACATTTTGTACTTGTATCAATACAATTATATTCCTACGTCCTGGGAGGACTAAAACTATTAAGAATGCCTTAATCATTAAAGATCTTATGATGTATTCCTTTAAGCTTGAATTGATTATTCATATTTATATATTTAAGGTTTTTCATTATATCATTGTTATTCTATCCTCATTTAATTTACATCTTAAAGTAAACGTCAACGAATATGGCTCATTGACTACTTATGTTTTATACCATTAGTATGTTGCATATAATGGACTTTATATGTAGGAAGACAATGTTATAAGGTAAGTAGTCTAAATTAAAAAGTAGTAGTCTATGGGGTTAATGTGAGTAATTAACTCGTATGAAAACTATTATGTTGTCTAAATCCAATTGGGGGGATGGTTTGTCTTAACCATCTAGAGCAAGCCAACTCCCAAGCAAAGACATAGATGTGTTGCATAAAGGTGGTCATATATTGGACTGGACCAAAGTACAATTAGTCTATTAATAAATCTATTTACTTAGATTAATGCACTTTTGATGTTCATTGTGTAATTACCTAAATCTGAAGTAAGTAATTAACTCCATGTTTATAACTTGTATACGTTAACGTTCCAAAGGCTAAAATGACTCGAAGTAGTAAGCTACTAGATCGGGTTGTTGGGTTTATGACTTATACTCAATAAGAGCTTTACTCATAGATATGGAATCATAGCTCTTATAAAGAGTTAAGGTTACCCTCTTACAAGGCATTATGCAAAATAGTGAAAATGGACGAGGCCTTGATCATTTGTATATCAAATGATAAATTGTTCACATGTGATGAATGATCATTTTTACATAGAGAATATAACAGAACATTAAGATTAAGTGATGAAGTAGGTAAAACAGATTTTAACCTTAAATTGATCATGGATATCATATGAAGGTATTATACAAATGACAAAGTCATTAGACTAAAAGGCTATTTATAAAGCTTACAAAATATGGTATATAATTAGGAGTGTAGTCTTAGATCTTTAGTAGTATGACTCTGAGATTAATGATTATGTGATTATTTATTTGGTATAGAATATTTAATACATATATTATTGGAGCCTAATTATATATGTCTAATTGGTTTTTCGTTAACTCAACATAATTCCTTAATGGATGGTATTTAATCAAATTACCCAAAGTTAAAAGATTCTTAATATGGTAAAGGGGTGCATCAACTGTACTTTTTATTAGAAGTGTAGGCGTTTTCTTCAATAAATAATAAAAAATTATTTTGGTATTCTTTATTTAGGATATATATTTAATTTGAGTAAATATTTATTTAAGACAAGAATTAGTAATTTAAATTAATAATATTTATCTTTTGGTTAATAAAAGAATTTATTTAAATTAAATAGATATGGGTAAATTAATTATTCACATAATTAATTTGGTATTTATAAAATCATTTTTAAATATTTATTTATAAATTAAATAAAATAATATTCTAAATAAATTTTTAAGGAAAAAATTATTTTTATTCATTATTTTAATCTATGGTTAAATAATTATTTTACTGTAGTTAATTTTATTTTGATAATTATTACATAATTATTCTATTCAAATAAAGTTGCCATGAGTTTATTTTGAATTAGAATTAGAGTTATGGAAAATTGTCTTGTTAAATAAAGTTGACAGTTTAATTATCATTAAATTAAGAATTCAGATTAAATATCTTAACTCCTTAAAATATATCAAACGAAATATAATGTCTAAATGCATTGAGGTTTGGCTGAAACCTGTAGGATACCCGCACTAGGGTATGAGGCCAGGGGGTTTTAAAGAGGAAGTAAAAATAATTATTTTAACTGGATTAAAATAATAAAATTAGGGCGACCATATTACCTGATATAAATAAAAAGCAACAGCTTAGGATTTAGGTAAGACCAATGTGTCACACTAGGGTTTTTTATCAGATTCTGTACCTATTGGCACAAGGTGGTCTTGAAGGAGAATTAAGCCATACAAACTGGGTTTGATCAAGAGAAAACATGCCTACACACTCTATCATCTAAGAAAAGGCTAGTTAGTTGACATTTGTATATAGGTCTATTCTAGGCGTTCTTGGACAACATCTGCGGATCAAGAGTTAAGGTTAGTTGATTATATTAGTTTCATTGTATATGAAATGCATTCATACATTTTCATGGATTTCATGAAAATGACATTTTTTGACTTTCCAAGTGTTTTCATTTGTTTAATTTAGTCCTTAGGCATTCCAAACCTTCCTATTAGGTTTTAGGATGTCAAAAACTGATTGAGGAAGAAAGAGAGGTGCATTTCTCTAGGGTCTCGGATTGAGCACAATTTGCCTAAAAAAGGAACTAGATAGAATTAAGTGTCTACAGTTGCCTCTTTTCGGCCATTACTGAAAACCATGAATAGGGCTAAGACGAAAGAGACAATTTGTCTAGTTTTTTTCGTAAGAGAAAAATTGACTAGCTTAAATTGAAACAAAAAAGGCTTGGGCAGTAATTCCTAATTTTTACTTGCTCAAAAATAAATGGGTTTGACTCTTAACTTGCTTAGGAGGAGATAGGATGAACACCTTTAACTTGTTCAATATGATATAAGTTTGACTTATTTGAAAATAATACACGTTTAAGCCTATTCAAAAGAATACAGGCTTAGCTTTTTAAATTGTTTGAAAGGATACAAGTTTGACTTTCGATCTATTTAGAAGGATACAGGTTCATTTTTTGACTTATTCAAAAAGATACAAGTTTGACTCCTAACCTATTCAGCAAAATACAAGTTTGGCTTTTTGACTTGTTCTAGAGGATACAAGTTTGACTTTCAACCTATTTGAAAGGATACAGGTTCAGATTTAACAGAGAAAGGCATACACTAGATCATTTGTCGTTTACAAAGTGAGTTGCCTCTAAACTATAAAGATAAATGTTAAAGAGAACATTTAAAGTGCATGTTTCCTATCGATATGCCTACATGAGTGCGATAGGTTAGAATTTTAACACATTTATCTTGTCTACAGTAATTATCTTGCTCAATCATCTGAGCTTTTTTTTTTTTTTTTTTTTGCAAAATGTATCTTTAGAAAATGTCTTTCAAGATGTCATTTTTCTTTGAGAATTGGTTAGAACCATATCTATCTCTTTTCTTATTTAGGAATAATGCTATTACCTTCTTTGGAAAACACACCAAAGCTTTGGGATGCAATTCGGATTCCCTATAGTCTTCAAACCTTTCCCTAGGTAGTACTAAGAAATCCTTTTGTGTCTTGTTAATTAAACTTGCTATTCATCATTTTATTAAAATGGCAAACATTATGGGCAAGAAATAAAGGCGATGAAGGAAAATGTCTGCATTCAAAAGCTCTGATGTCAAGGATTATAGAAAATGATACAATAATAAAATTTGGCACTTCTGTACATCTTGGATATCAGACAGGTGACTTTCCCTAGAGATATTTCGTAAATGGGACCTTTGTATTGATATTTTCCAAAATTTCTAAGGACCCTTTAAAACCATGCCCCTTTTTTTCTATCTTAACCTATTGGCAATACTTTGTCCTTTTTGGTGCTCAAGCTGCCCTTTCGGGTTTTTAACTTGAGGTTTTCTTTTTTTCCTTTTTTTCAGATGCACTTGCTGGTTTTCATCCGAAGTGTTTATTTAATTTGAATGCCCTTTTGAGTTTTTATTCATATATTTTGTTTGCTTTTTTGTTTTGTTTGTATGCATAATATTTCTTCAAACTGTCAACATTGACAAGATATGATAGGTCTTCTCCATCCATATATGAAAATGAGTGCTTTTCTAGAAAATGCCCTTTTAACCAATACATTCCTTCCTAATTGGGAACCCATTTGTCTCAAGCATCTTTTTGAATGGGAAAAATTTTTCTCAGGACCGATTCTCTTTAATGGAATTGTTGGAGGCAAACCTTCTTATCATGAGCTGAAACATTTTAGTATTTTTCAAATTATTTCAAAATGATTCAAAGAAAAAATACCAAGTTGAACTAATTAAGCTTAAGTTTTTGTTATATCAAAACCAATATCAATTCAAAGCTTATATAGCTAACAATGCTAAATTCATAGACATCACATAAAGTATCAAATTCTTAGTATTAATTAATGCCCAAAATAAGAGAAGGAAATAAGCAAACAACCAAAGTTCCTTATGCTAAAGTAGTCGGTTCATTAATATATGGTATGATGTGTGCTAGACAAGACATTTATTTTGTTGTTGTAATGGTTAATAGACATCAAAGCAATCTTGAAGATATTCATTGGATTACTATTAAAAGTATTTTTTAGATACTTTGAAGGAATTATGAATTTGTTATAATAGAATTAGTTTCAAATAGATTGCATGTACTGATGTTGATGGTGGTGTAGATAAAGATAAGTACGATTACACATCAAATTATGCTTTCATATTAAGAGGTGACCATTAATTAGTGTAGTAAAAGGCAAACTGGCTTTTTTTTATCCATGGAGTCAGAATATATTGCTTGGACAATAATAGCACAAAAAGCTCTTTGGTTGGATTCTTAAAGAGCTTAAGCCTTACTACACATGCTAATGTGGTTGTTGTAATACATTGTGACAACACAACTACTATAGGTTCTGCAAATAATCCTAAATATCATGGCAAATCCAAACACATTAAGAAGAAGTATCTCCTTATAAAAGATATCATTGCACCAAAAATTTCCTTAGTTATATTTTACTAAAGACATGGTTACAGACCATTTCACTTAACCAATTCCTTATGATTTTTTTTAAACTTGATTGGAGTATTTAGGTCTACGTAAGATTTGATTTGGATAAAAAATTGATTATATTTTTAATGATAAGATATAATTTATCTTTCGTTTAAATTATTTAATTTAAATTAATGCATTTTATGATATTCTTAGTGCAAAATACCACCAAGCTTAGGTTGGTCCTCTTACATTTTATGATATTCTTAGTGTAAAATACCACCAAGCTTAGGTTGGTCCTCTTACACATATGATCACCTTGATGTTTTGAGACATGTAGGTAGAGACATGTGATCATTTTAGTGCTAGCAATAAGGTGTTAAGTGATCTTGTTAGCTCTTAGTTGTTAAAAAATTAATAATCTTTTATTGTTGCCTTAGTAGGTGACCCAGGTGAGATTATTACTATTAATCAAAGTTGGAAAAGTTTAGCATCACCATAAAGCTTGAATAATAGGATGTAAGTTTTTAAAAGTATGTTGTATTGATGCAATCATTTTAGGATTCTCAAGTTAGGTGTTTTAGAAATATTTATGCTAAGATTGTACGGTGAAAGATAACATGCCTTTAGTAGGAGTTTCACCATAACATACATGTCATAGTGTGTGTGCTCTTACAACCTCATTGAATGAGAGACCAAATGGATCCTTATTTTTGTCATTACATGAATCTTGTAAATTTCAAATTAACATTTGTACCCTTTATGACTTAGAACTATGTCATGGAGAAGAGGCTTAATTGATGTTGCAACATTAGCGTATATCTAATGGCCATGATTACTTATTAGAGCATACTAGGAAAGCAATCAAGTTTAAGTGGATTAACATGAATGGCTATGGAAAAGCCAATTAATTTCACATTTATGTTTTGTGATTCATTGCCTAGTAGTTACATCAAACTAATTTTTTTTAGCGATTGTAGACACCTAATTTCGTCTAGCCCCTCTTTCCAACAATCTTAAATAGTCGAGACTGAAAACCAACTGTGGTTGTCTAGTGGGGGGATGACCTCCTCTGTGTAAACCAAGTCTTTCTAAGACCCACTTGGTTGTGTTAAAATGACTACTTGCTTATATGGCCAAAAATTGCTATTCCACGATTCCTAGAGAGCAAATTTGATTAAAAAAGAACAATTTCGAAGAGAAAAGCTAATTTTTAATTGTTTTCTTTTCCATGAAATTAGGGTATTATTTTTATCCTTGATTTAATTTTATCTTTTAAGAAATTTTGAGTCCTTTTTATGTGAAATTCATGAGTAAATCATCATATATTGTTACTAATACCCGTGCAGTATTTATGCCAATACTCCTTTTGAAAAATCAAAGATTTTGGGAAAAATTTTGTATTATCATTTATATCACGAGGTATTAAGTTGTCAAATAAATTTTCTTTGGAGCTTGGTATTTTCTTTTTCAAGGAACATTTCTTTTTTTCTATTAATCTTTTGCATTCAAAATTTAAATTAATTTTCATAAGTGAAAACTTTTACCTATGGAATTCCTAATTAAATTTCCATATATGGAATTTCTGACTAAAATTTTCACATATGAATTTTTAGATTAAATTTTACATGAAAATACATTTTAACCTTGCAAAAATTACATGAAAATTTTCCAACAAAAGACTATTTACATGTAGGAGTTACAAGTGGACTTTTTTTAATCAAATAAAAATCAAATTTGACTTTTTGACTCATTATTCAACCAATTAAAATTAAAATTAATATTCCAATATGTTGCCAACCATTAGATCAATTTTTGACTAGTCAAATCCATTAGTAACCATTGGATCGTTTTTGCTTTTTAATTCATGAGCTATATATCTACATGCGGCATTTTTTATTATTTTTTACTTGTCAAATTTTGGGTTGAATGTTCAAATACATTTTTGGCCATTAGATCAAAGTTTAAATTTTCCATCACATCAGACACCATTAGATAGAATTTTTTTCAAGCATGGTGTGCATAAGATAATTATTATTATTTAAATCAAATATATTTTTTTAGATAAAAAGAAAAGTTGATTAGATTTTTCTTACATGGATGAGATATGCATTAATTGTTTGTAAGCTTAAATTAAGGAAAAGTGTTGAAATGAAATAATAATAATAATAATAATAATATATTTTTATATGAAAGAAAAATAAATAATAAATAAATTTGATTGGGGTATGGCCAAGCTTTCCCAAGCTAGCCGAACTTCCCTCCATTATATAAAGCAAACATTAGTATCTATTGAAAAAAAAAAAGTTTTGGGAGAAGATTAGAAAAAGAGGTGTTAGAGCATTTGAAAAAGAAAAGGAAAGAAAAGAAAAAAGTAGTAAAAGAAAAAAAAATCAAATAAGAGGAAATTCTTGAAATTTTTTTTACGGTAGATTTCTACCATTTTTTCTTCATTTTAATTCATTGCAATTTATTTTTTACAAGCTTGATGATCCTAAGCCATCCACTTAGGGGATTGGTCTTGAGCTTTGTTGATGTCTCCTTCACTGGTATCAGAAGTCGAGCAGGACCCTGCAACACAAAAGAGTCAGAAGGGTGCCGGAGTTGGTACTCTGGGGACCCTCTCCGATGGTTAAGTTAGTGGAATATTTAATGTAATGGTGTATAAATGGTTTTTTTTTTTTGGAGTCGAGATCCTCCTACCTATGAGCGTGCTTCCCCCTTTTATAGGATTTGTTTGGAGACACTATGTCAGGTGATTTAATGGTGATGTGACTATCGCCAAGCCAGGTGTCAAGCTATGCTGCCTAGTGGTCAGCTTAGTCAGTCGGCCGCTATTCAGTAAGTGTCGAATCCACATTTAAGTTGTTGTCGAAGAGGTCACATCGCTGTCAGGTATGATTAGGCGATCGCCTTGGTGTTACTATCCGGCGATCGTCAGCTCTTTGGAATAGTGGATGGGGAAGGTTTGACGATCATCATATGTGGAGATATAACAAGCTTAAAGGTTTTTTTGGCCCTTTTAATGTCCAAGCAAAGAGCAAAATTTATTCCATTTAATTTCTTATTAGTTATTTAATTTATAAGCAATTAAAGGCATGATGATCTTAAGTCATTAACTTAGGTGACAACTTAACCTTAATAGTTTTCCAACCACCTTAATGGCTAGGCAAGAGCTAAAATCCCTTCCATTTAATTTCTTGTTGGTTTGTTTAATTTAAGACAACATTAAAACTTGATGATCTTAAGTTTAATCTTAGTTGATAGCTTGAGCTAAAAGTTTTCCAACCTTTTTTTAAGGGCCAAGCAAGAGCAAAAAAAAAAAATTTGAAAATATTGTCATGTAGTTAATTTACTTTCTTACAATTTAATTTACGCAATTTACGTTCTTGGAATTTAAATTAAGCAATTTATTTTCTCGCAATTTTCTTGTAATTTTAGTTTATGCAATTTATTTTCTTGCAAATTTAAATTTATTCACTTTACGTTTGTTACAACTTAATTTTTGCATTTTATTGTATATATATGTTTGTGTATATATATATACGTAGATATATATAATTACTAATATATTACTTTATTTTATGTTGTCATTATATACGATATATATATAAGTATATCTACATATATTTAACTGCTAATTTATATTGTTATTTACTATTATATGTTATTATACTATTACGTATATATGGGTACTAACACATACATTATTTTAGGTTATTGTTACATCATTTCATGACAAGTACACATTCTCTTTCATTTTAAGTAATCTATTTGTTTGATCTATTTTAATTTCATTTCATTTCATTACTTTTTCTCTCTTTTGTCATTAATTTTAGTGTCCAAGACACTGCCCCTTAAGCTAAAATTTTTGCCACTTAAAGCATAAGATGTCTTGTATGCATTCATCATAATGCTTTAAACACCCTATTTTATCTAGGCCCATAATTGATTTTTTTCTCGGTCTTAGGGTTAGATGAATTTCCTAGTTTTAGATCCTCCTAAATGAGTTATACATTATAGAAAGGTCCAACCGAGGTGTTGGTTGATTTCTATGAGCTTAGTTTAACACAATAAGGCATCTAAGCTTAGGTGTCTGATTTGGAGGTAGTTGCCAGATTTGAAAAATAGAGACTTGAGTCTGGCAAGTTTAAGAATGACAAAAGTTGGCTGGTAGGACTCTCTTGAGATGATTAGAGTGGTTATTTGGTTATTGATGATATTTGAGTGAAAAAAAGACTTGTTTTAAAAGTCATAATCAAAAGTCAATAAAGTGATAAAAGTTAACTATAGGCAAAGTTAACTATAAAAAGTTTTACTTTTAGCCCAGAGGTAGATTTTGAAATTGATTACACTAAAACGAAATTAAACATGGACTTTAGGTCATGAAGGTGTAATCAGGACCAAGTCATGAAAGGACTTTTAGAATTCTCAAGGGCTTAATCCGAGAGGTTCGAGATAGAAAATTTTATATTTTTTTTGAAGAAAGTCATTAGGAAACATTTTGCTATAAGATGGAACAGTCAATTGCACTGCTACATAGAAAAATAATGATCAATTAAATGGCATAAAAAATTATACAAAACTAGTGTAGGAATTTAGCCTTGGTTGAATTCAACATGTGATAAATATGCTAATTTTTTTCATCCATTCATTAATGGCACTAATGTAATTTCTACCAAGTTATTTAGGAAGTTAGTGATTAAGCTAAGATCACTCTAGGGTGATTAAAGCTTAAATAACCAACTTAAGCCTATGAATAAAGGTGATTAGCCATAAATTGAGAACTCTTAAACACTTAGCAAATTTTAGAAAATCTAGAATATTTTTTTTTCTGTCAAGCTCTTATCACTTTTAGGAGAGATCTAGCTTGGAATAGGTATAATATGCAACTTTTCCTTTTAAATTTAATTCAATTTCATGATTTTAGTGATAATTCATGCTTCTTAATGCTTATACATGTTTCAATCATGATGTTTCCTTGTTCTACTTGATTTGGCGTTCATGATTCATGCTGATCTAGTGCTTGCCCTTGATTTGAGCTATGATTCACTTGATTTTTCGTTGTTTGAAGCATGATCTTATGATTAATTGTAGAAATCTAGCTTGAATCATGATTAGTAAGCAAGATCAAGTGTTCGAACTAGATGAGATCTTCAGATCAAAGTTTTGACCAACCTTATTTCTTAGGATTTTGATGATTCAAGTTTAATTAAAATAAGATTTGATGATATTGAGATGCACTTTTGAAGTTTAGATGATGAAATCATGATCCTTTAGCTTAATGTGATGTTTGAACACCTTTAAAAGCTTGATCTATAGTTTGGTTAACTTAGATTCATAGAATCTTGAGCTTAATTTATTTAATCTTGCTTAATCTCACTAATTTGAGCTAAAATCTAAGTAAATAGAGCTTGAATCTAGTGCCAAATGATGAAATCATAGGTTTTTGAACTTGTCTGACTATTCGAATAAGCTAGAAAATCCTTAGCTAGGTTCGGCCACAGTGAAATAATATAAGCTTGATTAGGCTTTGCATAATTAATGCCTAAATGATGAGACCTAGATGAATTAAGTTGAGTTGAACTTAGGTTAGCTGAAATTTATGCTTAATTGAATAAATTTATAAGCTTACTTGTTTAATTGTAGAGCTTAAATGTATGAAAGCAAGCTTTGATTTTTAATCACATTGATTGAATTGAATCCAAGCTTTTTTTTTCTTGTTTTTGATAGTTAATTAATGAGAATATGACCATGTTGAATTTGAGCTTGAATAGGTTTTTTGGGTGATTAGTTGCTAGAATCATAGGTTGGTATTCTGCATTTGATAAAATGCATATTTAGATGTTTAAGTTGTGTAAAAACTTGTTCTCTTAAAAGATCCTCCAAAGGCAAGCTTTGGTTCACTTAATCGACAATTGAATCAAGTTTGGGCTTGTTTAATAAGCCCTTTTTATGAGTAACTTGGGGATGTTAAATAAAATGGCTTAAATTAAAGCTAATTTGGAGCAAATAAAAATATTTTGAAGTGTTTAAACATGCTTTGTTGAGTCTAAATTTGGTGAACTTTAATATGAGTCATTAGATGATGTTTGGGTGAGTTGAATTGTGTTGTTTGGAGTCAATTTGGTTGTTGGCTTTAGCACACAAGTAAATGGCATTGGTGTGCCTCTCATTTGTAAAGAATTAATAATAATGAATAAAAGCGATAAAAACAGAGACATTCGCAAGACTCTAAAGCATGTCACCAATGTCAAAAAACATAATTCGAGGTCTTGGCATTTAGAAGTCTTTGTTAATTCCTCTTATATGACATTTGTAGAGTCTATTGGGTTGGGATGTTTGAAAATCCAGAAACGTTTTTTAAAAATTTGAAAAAATGTTTCATGATCACAAGTCACGTCAGAGCTACTGTTGCAGTCCAACATGACAGATCCATAAATAAGATATATTTTGATTTGCTCATCGACCATAAGAATTTTTTTTATATTTTGTCCTATAATCCTCATTGATTGGGCTATATATTAAGCTTTTGAAATGTTTGATTTTTGGATTGAATGAATATAGAAAAATCCTAAAACCTAAGCTATTCGCATAACTTTATTTTAACACTTGATTAGTATTCTAAAATATTTTTGATGATGATAAGCATTTTTGTGTATTTCTCTCATATTTTTAAATAAAAGTACAATGAATAATCTTTCCAAACATGTACAGTTCGTATGATGGGTATTCCTAAAAAATTAAGAAGAAATTCTAGAAAACAAGTTGGTAGGACATGTTGTGTGATGCAATAGTGTCCAAATAAAAAATTTATATGATAGCCAAAATGAATTTTTAGCCTTTTTTTAGCATTCTTATGTTAAGGAATAGTGAGTCAAAATTCATAAAATTCAATTTGGTGATTTTATGTGATCGAATAATCCAAAATAAATTCAGAGAGCTTGAAAGGTCAAAGCTGTCCCAGTTTTCATTTTCTCCGAGTTTGGTGTCTACTATTTCAAGGCATTCAGATTCCTCAAGATTGATTCTAGAAGTTACATTTGGTGTGTCAATAGGCCTAGGTGTGTCTTATAAAAAGTCCCTAGTGGCTCACACTAAAGGTTCCAAGTTGAATTAAATAAAAGTTGATTTCTTAATCTTGTTTTCAAAGTTATGATTTCTTCAATATAGTCCAAGTGTAGTATTTTGTAATTTCTTTTGGATGGAGTCAAAATTGATAAAAAAAAAAATACTAAAAATGGAGTCAATAGAGAATACTTTTGGAGTCAAATATTTTTCTGAAATTTTTTCCTGTTTCAATGATTTTTTCACTAAATCGATTGTAAATACAAGCTAGTCCTGATAAGAGTTTCGGGATACATTTTTAGTGATATTTGTTTGATTTTAATGAAATGAAAAAGGGGATTATGATTGATTATATATCATTGAAATCATGGAAAACAAATTCGGATACGTGTGATTAGTTGGGACTAAGTATTAAGCATCACAAGAGGGATCAAGTTCTTACTTATGGTGTAACAGACTCTCAAACCTAACTTTATAGATCTTTGGTATACGTAGATCATAAAATCATTCCTTTAGAGTTTCATAACTCTTCAGTGAATGGTTTTAATAGGTGATCGATCACACCTATAGCCAAAACAAATCGGTGGTGACTTTTTAACCCAATCACTCTCATATTTTAGTATGGGAGCTTCAAATTAGCGATTCATTCTGACTAGTCGAAGCCCTACAATGATTCGAAATGTTATCTACTCTAATATGTTAAGGTTCATATCTCAATATATTACGATAGCTTTTTAGCAACATCACTAGGACATCTTAGAAAGTCAGATCTTAAACTAGTCGCTAGAATCAAACTTGTTTCACCAATTCTGCAATAAACCTAGGATTGGGGTGCATCAGTTATCCTTACCGAGTAAAGGGAATGAGTCATTTTAATTATGCATGTAATGATCCATAAAAGCCAAATTCAATCAACCGTACCGAAAATCTAGAAGAACCTGAAGTTTAGTTACAATTAGGAAATGCTTCTAACCTTCTTTCACTTTATTTTTTTAGTCCATATCTCAAGTGGTATTGAATGAATTTCATCACTTTGGATATTTTTTGCCCCATTGATACAAGTCTATATTTATATTTGATTTTTACTCATCGTTTGGCTATCAAGTTGATGGTTAAAACATGTTCGAAAAAATCAAGCTAAGGTGAATAAAAACCTTAGAGTTTTGCGTCATGAATATTATAGTGTTGAGAACATTTGAACATACTGTTATGCTGTCAGATTAGTGGCTAATGTGACGCTGGAAGCATCATGTTAGCTAGGTTTTAAAAAAAATGTCCTAAAGGGAATCAGTGCCTTATATTAGGATCGTGTATCGATGAGGCTAGTCTTTTAAAGTTTAATTATATGGTACATACCCTAATACCAAAATAAAGTGTCATTTTGATTCCAAAAAACTACAAAGCCCGAGAATAAAATTTTTGCTACCATTTGGAAAATATGAATTATATTGTCTATGACTAATCCATGATTTTGTTTGTTTCATTTGTTTACTTTGCAAGCATTTTAGCATCATCATTAGTGCATCCATAGGCTATTGGTATAAAAGGGTTAGTGTCCATCCTCAAGGTCACCTGGTATGGAGGAATGTCTGGTCTCGATAGAGTAGAAGTACTCTATAGTGAAGGATAAGTTTGAAGAGATTCTAAAGCAATGCAAGGATGCTTTAAAAGTTAAGTATGTCTTGCCATTTTCGATTTGAGTCAATATTAAGTTTAGCCAGAATAACTTGTTAGATTTATAAGCCACATGGGATTAGTGGGATAGTAGTAGGAAAGATATGATCACTCAGAAGTATAAGGATATAGCACTATTAGTTCAGGTTAAGATAGATGAGGGGTTGCTCAGTGCAATTTTGGAATTGAGATATCGCTGCTTCACTTTCAATAGGGGAAACATGGTCCCGACAATTGAAAAGTACACCACCTTATTGTGTATCAAATGTACCATTCTCGATTGAGTGTACATTAAGGAGTCTAATCTACTGACATTGATAAAATGGTTGGCCAGTATTACTTGAACATCTAAGATCGGATTAAGGCATATATAGTCCCAAAAGGTCATAGTGATTACATGTCATGGCAGGTTATGAGATTTGATGGATGACTACTAGACCCAAAAAAAGAAAAAAAATATCTTTGCCTTGGTTGTTTATAAAAAAGTAGTGTTTCTTATAACTCTAAGGCATATTAATATAGTAGTGGTTGATTTCTTTGATAGTTAAAGTACAATATTAACTTGGCTGTAGTGTTTTAGCCAAGATGATACAGTCTTTAAACTTTTGCAAGAGAAAAGCTTGGAGCAAATTTCTTGGGTGTGCTTCATTGCTACAGATATGGGCCTATAGCCACTTTTAGAAAGATTCAAAAGTCGATATCAAATATGTATCGGGTCATACTCATTGATTATCAAGTTCTTTGGCAAGGATTTTCCAAGTGATTACACCAATTAGTAAGTATCAGTTTTTTAAAACCTGAAGAAAAATGATGTTTCATGGAAAGCACCATGGATGTTTTCTTCAATTATTTTGTATCAAAGTGGACGTTCACATTTGGTGCCCTTGTTAGGAATCTTGATTTGTATTGATTATGCTTCTTCATTGGTCTAGAGGTAGTTCAAGTCCCCACAATCCATTCCTTTGACTCATGATCCAGGTGAGCTTGATTTTACATATGGAAAAAGTGGCTATATAAAGAGAATATGAGCTATGGCTGATGAAAAGAGAGACCTATCACATGCAATTGGCTCGATATAGGGATGATATGACTTCGACTTATGAAGTTTAAAGGGATAATCAGGTCAATGACATTGTTTTGCTTCTAAACAAAGATATGGTTCTTCCGATACAAAAGTCACTGTCCGAGGTTAAACTATTGAAAAAAATTTGAGTTGGAATGGGTACTGTTTTAGTTAGAGATTGCTCAGTTAGAGGTCAAAAATAGGCATTAAAGTATGATTAAGTTGTATGTGAACAAAAATTGAAAGAGCTTTGCAAGAAGAAAGATAATGTCGAATAAGATATAGAGGAATTGAATCAATATAACAAAAGACTCCGGAATGCTTTGAAATATGCCAAGGTTGATAAGTCATTTAAGCAGTAGGAATCTGAGGTAGTAGAACTGAACAAAAAGGTGGATATGTGGAGAAGTAAGACCAAAAAAGTGACAAAATGAGTAATCAAGCTTTCAACCAGCCTAATAGTGAGCCAAAACAATGATTGTGCTCTCACTCAGTTATAGGTTCAGCATGGCATTAAGGTAGAACCTAGATCTACACGATACCTAATGTTTCCATCAAGGAAGAAAAACAAAAATAAAGTATTATCACAGTGGATAGACAAAACTAGAAATGGTTTTATTTCTTGTCAAAGAATGTAATCCAAATGGATTTTGTATTGAATGGATATTTGAACTCGATTTTCTTGATATAATAACTGATGTGGATATGGATATAGATGGCCATTTAATATTAGAGTTATTGCCTTAGCCAATGCCTTTGACATTTTTGCATATTATTCATGTCATTGCATTCATTCTAATTTATTCCTTTTGTATTGTGCATTTGCATTCATGGCATAGCATGTAGAATAATCACAATACGAGATTTTAAGATATGAAGTCACTCTCTAAGGGAAAAAATTATGAATACGAAAAAGTGTGAAGATATCAGTTCAGAGAAGATCTAACATTTGATCCCACTTAGAAATATGGAGAATGATTCAGCAATTAGAATAGAAAAGATGGAAGAAGCCTAGGAACATATAATGAAAGGTTAAGAGGAACTTAGGGTACAATTAGTTATGATCATGGAAATAATGACATTGGCAGCTAAAGGGAAAGAGCAAGTTAGAGGCTCAAGTTCTCAAATCAGGGATGCTAATCCTAAAGAAATTTACTGAGTTTGTGAATAGTGCAAGGGTAAAATATGTGGCACCTCTAGTTCACGTGTCTCAAACCATACCATCTGTTAGAATTGCTCCTATAGTGCATAAGCATCGTAAAGTTTAATACCATGGGAGATTATTTATAAGGGGTTACATGCGAGATCGACTCTGGCAAACCCATTGGCCCTCAATCCTGATGAATTTGCTGAGTTGAATAGGCTTATTATGGAGGCATCTAAGCATGTTGAAAAGCAATAGATGTAGCTACAGGTCATAGAGAAAAGATTAATGGTTAGAGAAAGAATAGATAAGTTTAGAGTAGTAGATGCTATGGAATTGGTTTTGGTGTCCATGTTAGTTATTCCTCTAAAGTTTAAAACATTAAAGTTTAAGAAGTATAATGGTACCACGTGTCCGTCTGCTCATATTAAGATGTATTACTACAAGATGGTAGGATACAAGAGCAATAAGAAGATACTGATCTATTGCTTCCAAAATAGTTTAACCAAAGTTGCAACCTGGTGGTACGTAGAGTTAGATAAAGCTAAGATTCAGACCTAGTCAGATCTGACTTGAGCTTTCTTGGAACAATACCAGCATGTCACAGATTAGGCAGCCAACCAATTGTCATTGCAGAATATGGAGAAAAAATCTAATGAGAGTTTTTGACAATATGCTTAGACGTGGAGGGAAGAAGCTACACAAGTAATTCCTCCCTTAACAAAGAAGAAGAAGAAGAAGAAGAAGAAAACAATCATTTTCATTAGCACTTTGAAAGCTCCATTTTAAGAGAGGTTGGTTGGTAATGCCAATAAAAATTTTGCGAATATGGTGTTATCTACAAAGATGATAGAGAATGCAACTAAAAGTGGCAGGATGTCAAGTGAGGAATCTTTGAGAAATAAACAACCAACCTAAGTAAGAAGAAAGAAAAAGAAGCTAATACTGTTAGCTTTGATAACTATGCACCCATAAATCAAGTGCCCTACTATCCGTACTATCCTACAATGTCTGAGTCAAGTTCAAGAACTTATTGGTTTGTTCCCTAGCCTGTGTACACTGTTGCTTATAATCTCACATACATGAACCTATAAAGTAGTAACTAAAGTACCCAAAATCCTCAAAACATTATAAATAACCCCAGAGCCACTAGATCAACTTACAATAGATAACAATTCAGCCCAGTCTCAATGTTTTACTATGAAATGTACCCATGCTTGCTTCAGGGGCAATTGATAGCAATAATATATGTCACACCCTTGCAACCTCCTTACCCGAAATGGTACGATGCCAATGCTATATGTGAGTATCATGGGGGGTGTATAGAGGTATTTGATAGAGAATGGTCCAGCATTTAAAAGAAGGGTTCAAGGTCTTATTGATGTCGATAAGTCAAAGTTTAAAATTAAACCAGTCCTAATGTGGCTAAAAATCCGTTGCCCATCATGTTAAGCCTAAGGTAAACATGGTAATGAATAAGAAGGCATGCACGGTAAAGATGAGTATAGACGAGGTAAAGACTCTTTTGACGATAGTTTGGGAAGCTCTAGTGAAAACTAAGATAATCCTTAGAAAATTGATCTTAGTAGATAGTTCAAAAAAGTATTACAAGTTCCATGGTATAAATGCACATAAGCTATAAGAGTACACTAATTTTAAAGCTGTTGTTCAAAAACTGATGGACAATAAAGAAATAGAATTTTATGAAGAACTAAAAGAGCCAATAGTTAAGCCAGTAAATATGATTGGTGAAGGGTTTGCGATGATTCTATCTGGAATCGGTAGACCAATGGTTATTTAGTATAAAGTGCCATATAGTTAATGCCACAACTGTGATGCCTACCCCAAAAGTAGTCATTGGAGTCCTCACACCATTTCCAAACAAAAGTGATAAAGCAATTCCATAGAAATAAAAGTGTGAGACCATGATGGTAGGAGAGCTGAGTTTTCAAGTTGATGCTGTGATAGGAGTGAAGCGTGTGCGCTGGATTCATTCTGCAGGGGCAGTTTCCTCCTCGTTGTACCAAAAGTTGAAATTTATTGTGGATGATAAGATAGTTGTCATTGGGGAGAAAAAGACATCATGGTTGTTATGTCTACTGATACACCTTATATAGATTATGATGAGAATATTCATGATCCTTCCTTTCAGTTCTTTGAGTTTTAGAATGCTAAATATGTAAGTGAAAGACTTTCCGTCCTTCAACCCTATCTGTTTTAGAATCTAGGATGGGTTTAAAAATGATTGTCAAAAAAGGTTTCCAAGTTGGCAAATGATTAGAAAAGTATTACAGGGAATAACCAAAGCCTTGAAAATGGTTAATAAGATAGGAAAAAATGGGTTAGGGTATAAATCGATTGCTACTTAGAAGAGAAATTTAGTTGAAAGGGTTAAAAACAGGAGGATGACTAAGATAATGGGCCTTGAGCTGAAAATGGATTAAGAGACTTTTGCTTCTCTTTGGAAAGCCTTTAAAAGTTTTTGTATTTTTGTTGATGGAGTAAGAGATCATAAAACTGGGTATTTTTTTCACCTATGATCACCAGATTTGGAATGAATAGTAAGAACTCCACCTGTGTATTTAAAACTGGGTATTTTTGTTGATAGAGCAAGAGATTGTAAAACTGGGTAGTCTCTTCGCCTATGATCACAAGATCTCTATAGATTGTAGGCCGTTTTTATGAGTATTAAGAACTCCACCCTAAGTTTTAAGGTCCAATAACATTTAAAGGTTTTCTGTATTAGGCTTAGTTTATTAGTCATTATTAAATAAATAACAAGCATGATACATTTTCATATCCATGTGTCTTTATTTGCTTGTGAATGCCTTATTTCTTGAATTTATTGATTACCTTTTCTTGAATAAACTAACGAATTCTTGATACCATAATATATCTTGATTTGCAATGTTATGATATATATATATATGCACCCAAATCTTTAATGGTTAAACCTTTTTCAAGTATCTTGACCTAAGAAATATAGAAAGAAGGGTTGACTCTTTGGGAATCAATTTTGATAAATCATTTCATAAGGATGAAGTGTATTCCAATAAAAGTTCTTATGTCTATAACTTACCCTCGGATTTAGCATGACTGATCAAATAAAAGGAAAGACAATCATGCCTTATAAGGAATCTTTGGAGGAAATGAACTTAGGGACTAAAAAATGTAAAAAAAAAAAAAAAAAAGAAGTCAAATCTATGTCTACGATATCTTTTTCCACTCAAGAAGTATTGATTGCTCTATTCAAGGAGTTTAAGGATGTATTCGCTTGGTCAGACCAGGATGTGCTGGGATTGGATATAGACATTATAGCATACGGGCTTCTATTGAAACCCAGGTGTAAACCAAGCAACAAAAGTTGAAGAGGATGAAGCCAAAAATGCTTTTAAAGATAAAAGAAGAAGTGAAAAAAAGGATAAATGTTGGGTTTTAGAAGTGGCAAAGTATCCCAATGGGTTACAAATATTATGCTTGTCTTAGAAAAATATGAAAAGGTGCACATGTGCATGAATTCTCGAGACTTGAACAATGCAAGCCCTAAGGATAATTTTCCACTACCCCATATAGACACATTGGTTGACAATACAATAAAGATTTCTT
This sequence comes from Adansonia grandidieri, assembly GCA_038382065.1. Taxonomy (NCBI): domain Eukaryota; kingdom Viridiplantae; phylum Streptophyta; class Magnoliopsida; order Malvales; family Malvaceae; genus Adansonia; species Adansonia grandidieri. The sequence continues at coordinate 1,922 of JBBYHK010366887.1, read as the reverse complement.
TGTTTTGCTTCATGGATGGCTTTTCTGGTTATAACCAAATTAAGATGGTGACAACAGATGTAGAGAAAACTACGTTTGTGACCTTGTAAGGTACATTGTGTTATAAGGTGATGCCGTTAAGTTTAAAGAACACCAGGCAACATATAAAAAGCCATGGTGACTCTGTTTCATGACATGATGCATAAGGTAATAAAAGTGTATGTTGATATATGACTACCAAGTCCACTAAAAAAAATAAGCATGCTGGAAACCTTAGAAAGTTGCTTGAAAGGTTAAAAAATTCCAACTTAAGCTCAATCTAGCGAAACGTACTTTTAGCATTACCTTTAAAAAATTGCTAGGCTTCGTGATTAGTGAAAGAGGAATAGGGGTGGATCCTACAAAGGTTAAAGCCATTCAGAACTTGCCACCACCTTGTACACAAATAGAGGTGTAAACTTTTTGAGGGAGATTGAACTACATTGTAAGGTTCAGATCCCAGCTCATGGATAAGTGTGATCTGATATTTTGACTTTTGCAGAAACAAGATCCTGGTGAATAGAATGATGAATGCCAGGAAGCATTCAAAAAAGTGAAGCATTATCTTTCTTATCCACCTATGTTGGTGTCGCCAATGCTGGGACAACCATTGATCTTGTATTTGTCAATATTTCAAAGGTCTATAGGTTGTGTACTGGGGCAACATGATGAAACTGAGAAGAAAGAACAAGCGATCTACTACCTCAGTAAGAAGTTTATGGACTATAAAGATCATTATTCGTTGGCAGACAAGATGTGTTGTGCATTAGCTTGGGCTACATGAAGGCTTAAGTAGTGGATGCTCTATCACACGACTACGTTGATTGCAAAGTTGGATCTAATTAAATACTTTCGTAGGAAAGACGGCAAGATGTCAGGTGTTGCTTTCAAAGTTTGATATAGTGTATGCGAACTAAAAGGCCATCAAAGGTAATGCCATAGCCAACTTCCTAGCAAATCAAGCTATGGAAGATTATAAATCATTGAATTTTAATTTTCTCCATAAAGATTTGATGTGCATATCTTAAGAGAAAGATGTGTCAATAGAAGAAGAAACTTGAAAGATGTACTTTGATGGTGCTGCTAATACCATGGGGTATGGAATAAGGGCAATATTGATTTCCCCAAGTGGAAACCATTATTCGTTTACTATTAGACTAAATTCTAATTGCACAAATAACATAGTTAAGTATAATGCAGGTGTTATGGGATTACAAGCTGCTATGGAGTGAAAAGTGAAATTCTTAAGGGTGTATAGTGATTTATCTCTAGTGATATATCAGTTCTAAAGTGAATGGGAAATCTATGATGGGAAGTTAGTGCAGTACAAGAAGTTAATTCTCAAACGGGTAAAGGGGTTTGAGATGATTGAAATCTTAGCATTTACCCAAGGAGGAGAATTGGATCACTAATGCTTTGTCTGCCATAATAAAGGTGATTAATGGGGCTGAAGTTATGCTGATTAAGACAAGTATTCATGAAATGCCTGCTCATTGCCATAATATGAAGGCTAGAAGGGATGGTAAAACTTAGTATTATGATATTCTCTAGTATGTCAAAGATCGATAGTAACCGAATCATGCTATTGAAAATGACTGGAGAACTATATAGAGAATGGCCATAAATTCTATCCTTCTTGTACAAAAAAATCAGGACCAAATGCTTTTAAGGAGTGTAGATGCCATTAAAGCTAAAGAGATAATGGAAGAAATCCATGAAGAGACATGTGGAACATAAGTGGAAACATGATGGCCAAGCAAATCATGAGGCTAGGTTATTATTGGTTGACTGTATAAAGTATGCATGTAAATGTCACAAGTTTTAGATATAGACAAATAAGATATATGTGCCTCTATCCGGGTTGCATGTGATGACATCTTTTTAGCCATTTTAAATGTGAGGCA
>JBBYHK010365903.1:3950-20607 GCA_038382065.1 Adansonia grandidieri | reverse complement strand
TGTATGATATTAGCTGAAATTTTTTTGGTTTGTTATTATTAAATATTTAAAAAATCACTTTTTAAAATCATCCTAAAATAACTTAAAACTCTTTATAAAAAAAAAAAATGAGAAAGAGAAATAAGGGACAAGAATTCAAATAGAAAAATTTCACGGCAGCTTTCAAATAAGAATTTGCTTTTGCAAACTAATATGCAAACGTCTTTTAATTGATAAGAAAAGAGTCTTCTTAATTATCTCGTTCTTTCATTGGCCTAAGAGAAGAGTTTTCTTATCTACAACCACAGGCCTCTCTAATTGCTATCGTACTTTGGATTTGCTAGGCAATGGGAAAAGTCTTCCCTTACTCTTCCACGAGAGTAACAATAGGGCTGCAGCGTTCCTGTCATGCTGTAGAATTAATGGTTGCTATTTTATTTGTATCACAATTTATTGCGATAGTATTTATTTTGTGGATAAACACTACATGTATCTGCAATCTAATCCTAGTTTGCAGATGTAGACAATATGTGATACTTCATTTCCATTAAAATAAAGTAATTTTCATTGAATTTGTGACCATTTGTAATAGTTATGGACCATTGGTTTTCAAGGTTTCCCTCTATGAATAAAAGGGAATACCAGCTTTCTTCTCTTCACTATAAAAAATTTAGACTTCATAATAAGTACTATAGTATAAGTACTTTTAGACTTTCATTATGGAAAAAAGCAATGGCTGAGGTTAAGAGAGCTGTAATGATCATGAAAATGGCGATGGCTGCTGCGATGGTTGTCACGGTTGTATCTGCCATTCAAGGAACTATTACCTTCTATATTTCTCATTATGTCCGTAAGCATCTCTCCCCAGTCCCTGGAATCGAGTTAAAACTAGAGGAAAAAATTAAGATAACTTGTTTCCGAAACTGATTATATCCTCTAGAAAGGCTACCAGAAAGCAATCTCTTTGCATGCATAATTAAAGAGGTGAAAGCGATCCGTTTTACTGCCAAACCATTCAAAAATTTTCATTCAAGCAGTAGCGTATAGATGCAATAATTGATGCAGAATTTATTCAATATTTTGTTTCGTAGACAGCTTCTTCATGCAATGGATATCAAGACGATGGAGTTATGATCGCGGCAGCGACTCATGCTCTATGGAACAACAGGGCAGCATGCAATGGAAGGTACAGTGCGAGGTGCACCGGAGCCACCAACCTCGGCGTGACACAACCTTGCCGGGTAGCTCCATTGTCGTAAGAATTTTGGATTACTGTCCTCCAGGGTGCCAGGGAACCATTGACCTTTCTCAAGAGGCTTTTGCCATGATTGCTGACCATATTGCTGGTAAAATCAAAATCGAATATAACGAGTCAGTCGCAGAAAAAGAAAAAAAAAAAAAAAAGACCTCTCATTACGACTTAGGCCATATATGTTTTTTAATTAAAATTTAAAAACAAAGAAAACTGGATTATAGCAACCAAATTTCGTAACGACATTTCATTTATAGATCTATAGATGCGAAAGTTAATATTTTGATATTTCTCTTTTTTTTTTTCTTTTTTTTTTTTTGATTTGCAGGGTATTGGAGGCACTTGAAGACTATGGAAGTGCAAGCAACAAGCTAATATAATGATATCTAAATAAGCAGCCATATTCTCAGTAACTTGCATTTTCAATCAATTTTGTTGCTTAGAAAATAAATAAGAATCCAGAAGGATTCTTCTGCTCTTGTAATTTAAAGCTAATGCAGACTTGTTAAATTTTTAACCTCTTGGGCAATTTCAATGTGAAGACCTAATTAAGCATGACGAAACTTTATATAAAGGTGATGTTGTTTATATTAGGTAATCGCGGATACAATATAAAAGTACAATAGGAATAGAATACATTTAATAAATATGAGCTAATAAATAAATATAACACATGTAAATACGATTAATATAATATATTAATATATATATCATATTTTTTTATAATTTTAATATATTTAATAATTTTTATTGTGTTAAAATATAAAATTCGATATAAAAATATAGATTGCCAGTACTAAGTTTACGTGAAACTTTGAACCGGATAGCACTACCTTATAAAATTAATCGATATGGTAAAAAAAGGGGGGGCTTATTAAAAGGAAAGAAAAAATAGAAAGAGAAAGAGTTTTGTCCGACCATTGCTCTAAGAAGTAAGAACATAAGCTAAACAAGTAAAACGTCGTTTCATCATCGTCTTTGAAAACATAAGCTAAACAAGTAAAACGTCGTTTCATCATCGTCTTTGAAAATTTTTAGTAAGATGAATGCTAATCCTTGGAAATTTATAGCATACTTCTTTAGTTGTTAGCAATTGCCAAACACAGCCGACGAAGTCTTTTACCACGGCTATTTTATTTAAATTCTAGACTCTACCTCTATATTACCATCCAAAACTTAATTATAATCATCAATTTACCCAATCCTGTAAGGGTCAGAATACAAGAATTGAATGCCAATTAAGTTATGAATTGGTCACGCACATACTTGCATGGACCAGTGAGAAGGGCGTTCTTGGCATCCGGTTTCCTTCCATAAATTTGAGGGTAACCCTGCATCTTTCTCTGCAATTTACAACAGAATTAATCAACATCTTTGCATGTTTTAGAATATTTGAAGTAAAGAAAGAAATGGCTGAGGGTGCAACTGTGACGCTCATGGCTGCGGCTGTACTAATCATCCTTGTCTCGCCTGCATATGCCGCTGTAGGCACTGCCACCTTCTATGGCCCCTTATAGCTCAGTCAGAGCTGTTGAGAATCACAGATGAAAACTTGTTCACTTTAAATTTGAATATTTATGTTATAATTTGACAGCATCTGCTTGCTACGGAAATCAAAACAATGGAGACATGGTGGCAGCAGCCAGCGATGTTTTTTGGAATAATGGTGCAGCTTGTGGGGCGAGGTACAGGGTTAGGTGCATCGGAGCCACAAACCAAGGTCCAGCACCTTGCCACAGCAATCCTGAAGTGGTGGTGAAAATTGTTGATTATTGTCCTCCTGGATGCCACGGGACCATTGACCTTTCTCGAGCTGCTTTTGCCAAGATTGCAAACCTTGACGCAGGCAAAATCCAAATTGATTACACTCGGTAAATGCACAAATATTAATCCTTTTTTATGTATAAAATATTATCCCTTTATTAAAGGTTGAACCTGTACAATATTATGAAATCGTGACTGCTTTTATATATTTTTCTTGATTTGCAGGATTTAAATCCGAAAGGGATAGGCTGATCAATGATTAAAGCTAATATAAATAAATAAATTGTTAGATGTATCCCTCCCAAAGCTGGGTTTAAACCCTTCTCTCAAATAAAAGAATAAAATAAAATAATAACAAACGAGAAGGTTGTATTGCTAGTCAAACGACCAGCGTCTTGCTCATGTGTGACAAGCATAATTTAGAAATAAAGTAATTAATTACGAGCATTTTGTTCTCGTATCTTAAAGTTTACATAGCTAACAAAATTCTATTTGGCAAATATATATTTTTCTTTTCAAGATTAAAGGCCTTTATTCAATTGGTCTTTCATGTTTCAACAAATATATAATATTAATGGTATATTAGTCTCTTTAAAAAAAATGTAACCTTTCTAAGCTAATGTAACTTTGAACAAGAATTTTGGGAATGAGTAATCATCAGATTTATCCCAAAAAAAAATGATAACAATGATCTAATTATCATTTACTTACATGTGAAATTATCTCATTTATTATTAATGAAATTTTACGATTCTATAAATGAAACTAGTAAACTGACACATACAGTTAAGAGGTATCTTAAAGAATAAAAAATTAATTTTTTTAAAAAATAAAACATGTAGCAATCTCTTAATCTCACTTTTAAAATAAAAAATACACTTTTTAATTTATAAAAAATGAACTTATATGGAAATATAAAAGAATAATTCGCTTACACTAGTGTATGACTAAGATAGTTTTGCATATTTTCATAACTGTTTATACATTGTATGCATGTGTATTGAGGGTTACAAATTCATGGGAATTCGCTTTGAGAACATAAACAAAAATAAATTAAAACGAAATAAAAACAATATATCCATAGTGAAAATTGAAAAGAATAATAGATATTATCGAATCCTCTCTGAGGATCATCTTATGTGTTTTAAAACCAATCAACCAAATCAAGAACGATCAAAAGCTAAAAATTTCATCCTTTTACCAAGGAATAGCCAACACCCTAAGCTAAAATCCAACGTTGCTTGTTCTTGCATAATGAGCTTGGTTATCACAAATCAAAGCTATTCAAGTGTTTGGCTTCTAAAAATTATTTACACAGATGACTTGAGTAACCTTCACAAAGATAGAGATTGCCTTCATTGAGATTTGTGCTTGCTAAGTGCTTAGGTTTCACAAAACTTCCCTAGCAGGATCAATCGCATTTGTCGTATCAAAGAATGTCCAAAAAGGGTTTTCAGCAAGCAAGAGAGGAAGAACGGCAAAATATGTGTCTTAATAGTACTAAGGATGGCTTAACATAAGGCATTTTATAGCTAGATTTGGTTTTATTGCATTGAAGCTTTTGTACCTAATTGAAAAATTCAATTACTTGATCAAAATTAATCTATATAATTTAACCCAATCTCATTTGAATTTTTAGAATCACCTTTATGTAAGACCCATTAGACCCTTAACATATTAACAATAAATATAAATTAATTCAATTAAGAGCGGCCACCCCAGTGCTAGGAGAGTCAATACTGTTTGACAATATATTGTATACCAATATAATTTGATTTTTTATCATATATATTTTTTTAAATAAAAAGGCAAAAGCACCAAAAGTGTTTACTCTTAGCAATTTTCATATTAGTTTGGTAGCTTTCTTGTATTAACTCCATTATAACTTCTTTGGCTAAGGACTTCAAAAGCTAACATGAGCCAAGTACAACTAAGATATGTTTCCTCATATCACTTAGGGTGATGAATTCTCTTTGGACCATTCCATATACTTCATGTTAATACCAAAATCACCCTTCCTTTGGCAACCTTTTCATGTTAATACCAAAGTATTAGAATTCAAAAACAAGATGACTAAGTCTAAGGATTACTAGTTTCATAAGCGTAAGGATTACTTACATTATTGACATATAAATACCAAATGAAACTCTCATAGCGGATAATTTTGTCCAGTGAACTTGTTCAAATAAAAAGTAGGCATATGTTATCCCCAAGTATCTCCATATTACAACTTATTAGATCAGTTACATGCATCATATGTATGAAAGCTTAATGTATGCCAGTCTTTAACTACTATCAAAGCCCTATCTTGACAATACATGGTAGAAACAATTTTAGAAACACAGCTCTGATGTATAAAGATCCCTTAGTTGTAAAATTTCTTTGTAAGGCCAATGTATTTCAAGGCCTTTTTCTTTTTAATTTATTAGTAACATTTCCATTTTTCCTCTTATTGTTAACGCCGATGATAAAAAATTGAACTAGTCGGTTCAATCGATAATTGACAAATTGAGTAGTTCAATAACATATAAAGAAGCGAAAATTTTGTGAACCACCTAGAACCATAAAAAATTGAGAATTGAAAACCAAAAAATTGAGAAAAAAACCCATTAAAACTGAAATTTACTGTATTTTATTATCTTAGGGTTTTTTAACCCGAAGCCAATTTTTTTAAGCTTTTAAACCAATTTTTAACCCATTTTTAAATTATACCCATGTTCTTTAGCCCACTTTCAGCAAGGGTTATTGATTTTATTAAACAAAGCTTCCAAACAAGTTTTATAGTCCATTGATTTTTGGCATTCTCCCATCTCAATTGGATTGACTTTAGTTTTTTAATAGTTTAATACTTTAATCCAAAATTTAAAGTTTAATCCAGTACTATTGGTACCATACCGGTACCGATCATACCGGCCGGTATGTACCGATTTTGATATATAATGGTACCGACGATAGTTGATTACGTTTTGGTCTTGGTTTCAGTTTGTATCGACTGTACTTGTAGGTGCCGGCTTGTTTCGGTGGTACTGACCGAAAATAGCTGTACCGGCCAATACATAATATAAGCTTGTAAAAAAAGTTAAACCAACATTGATCTTAAATCTGATGAATATTATGCATAATTACTCATAAATTTGATGAATATTAGACATAATTATTCATAAATTTAATGATCATTAAAAAATTTTAGCTTTACTACTTAACTGATATTGATTTTCTTATATTTGATGGAGTTTTTTTTAGAACATTATATATAATTAATGAATATTTAATATATAAAATTTATTTAATCTCATTTATTTTCTATTTAAAAATATTTTTCATATATATAAATTAAAAATATTCAAACTCCGATAAACCTAAAATTATATACTAAAACATACTGATATCAATATATACCTGTACCAAAATAAAAATGGTACAAGTACCAATACGATACTAACTACCTTGGCTTAATCCCTCTAATCCAATTCCCTAAGGTTTTTTTTCCCATAAAAAAGAAAATAACAAGCATCAAAGCAATGTTATTTTTAGTTCCCAATACCAGGTGGCTGTCATTTCCAGATTAGTTTTTCTCACTCTGTCACTTTTTTTTTTTTCAAACCCATTAAGCAAAGATATAAAAGTGTTCTTCTCTTTTCAGTTCTATAATCCCGACATCTCACAACTTATATGCCTTCTGTTCTTAGTTCTTTCTCGAGCTTACAGCTTAGTTGCTTGTCTCAACTTTGTTATTCATTTTTTGTTTATAGAAATTGAGGTTTAGCTCTTTATAATTATTGACCTATATATAATTACTGATCTATATACATTCATAGGTACTGAGATTAGCTAAGTGTTATGAAAATGGTGTGCAAAGCAAGCGGCCAATGCGTTTAATATTGACACAAAATTGCATATATGTTGCCTTCAAGAATAATCCTAGATCTAGCAATTACATTGCAGTATGTGCATGAAATCATATATATATTTTAGAACATAGGTTTGTTGTAACTTATTGGAGGAATATAATACATAGTACATGCATTTTATTATTAAGTCAGACTTAATTAACTAAAATGTAACTTGATATAATTATTAAACCAAAACTTGCATATTCCTAATTAGATCTTCAATTTAATTAAATAGATTATGCTTTTTTATATTTTTTCTTCCTTCAATATTGGTCAAGGCCAAAATTGTTACAAACAAAGGCATGTAATCTTGAAAATTTTGAACAACAAAATTAACACACAACCAACACCAATTAGAATTTATGATTATTCTAAGTTTTCATGGCGCTAAAATTTAATAGATTTTGATAGCAATAGGAATATTATTTTACAATCTTTGGTACTAGCATCAGATGTTATCGATACTAGTAATCTAATTAGAAAAGTTTGAATTAAAGAATGATGGTAATAACATATCACGTATTATTGTAAGTAATTAATCAATTAAATTTATAATTATTAAAGATATAGCAAAATATGATGTGACATTCATACTTTTAAGTTTTAAATGGTTTATCTTTATATTGAATAAATTGTTTGACATGTACTTTCTAATAATGCCATTCATGGATTGTCATTATAAACGTGTAGGTGTTCTTGTTCCTTCTCGCGGTAATGTATGCAACATTGTTTATACTTGTTATATGAAATAACGTATGCAACTTTATTTACATTTGTGACAATGACATGGACACCACTGATAACTTTACACCATCAAGCTAACCATTATCAAACTAATCTTCTCGATCTATTCATTCTAAATCTGATCGTACTTGGGCTTATGTTGTGAAATAAAGAAGTAATGATGGGAAAAAGATTTATATATGTACTTTTTGTTCTAAAGTTACGAACGATAAAGGCATCAATAGAATGAAAATGCATTTTACTAGCCAAAAGGGTGACATTTGGTCATGTAATAAAGTTCTTCTAAACGTTCATTTTAGAATGCAAGAAAAGTTAAATAAATTTCAAGAATAGAAAAGAGAAAATGAAATTATTAAAGAAGTAATGTATCCATTCAGGCATAATCATCAACTTGAAGGTAACATGACGAAAGAATGAGTTGTTAGAATTTTTTAAGAGGGTAATGGTTTATCAAGCAAAATAAAACAATGAAGTTTAGACATTATTTCTTATTTTCCTAGGGGAGCCAATGTTGGATTGCAACCTATTATTAAGGTTGCATTACAAAGCAAAGAGAAGTGGCATCAAGTAGACTTACCTATTGCTTATTTTTTCTATAATGCTTATGTCCCAATTAATAATTCATTTTATGTCCAGCCAATGATTGATGTTATATCAGGCATGGGTTTAGGATACACAAGTCCTATATACTATGCTTTTTGAGCTAACCTATTAAATGGCTAGCGAAAAGAATTATAATTGCGTGCTGATTCATATACAAGCATTTAGGTTGAATATGGATGCATAATATATGCTTCATCAAATTTGTTGATGCATTAGACATGCTTTCAAATGTATAAACCCTTTGTAATTTGTTTGTTGAAATTATGGATATTGTTGGTCTGCACAATGTGTTTATCTAGTTATTAATAATGTTGACAGTTACAACGCTGTTAGGAGATTACTTAATGATAACTATCCTAATATTTTATGGTCACCATATGCAACACATTATTTGAATTGAATTTTAAAGGATATTGCTAAAATACCTCGTATGAAAAGTTTAGCTCAATTAGCTTCTTTTATTATTGTTTTTGTGCATAATCACAGGTGGATTTTGAGTTGGTTAAGAAGGAAAGATATGTTGTCATAACATGGCCCATATAAGAATCTTAGCTAGCTTGATTTAAAATGGTGGATGTACCCCTTATTTATATATATATATATATATCATTATTTTCTTTTATTTTTGGGGTCATATCATTACTATTTTATTATTCTTTACTTTTCATACTTGGGGACTGCATTGTCGAGATGAATCAGTCAGTCAACTTAAGTCTAAATAGTCGTTATAAAATAGCCATTTATTTTGAAGTCGCCACTAATCTTATGTTGGCTGTGTGAGATTGGTCACCTACCAAAGTTCGCATTTCGAGGGTTATGAATCAAACTCTGAGGTTTGCGCTCATAGTAAAAATCACATGAAAAGGTTCGAGAGTCGATTACAGTCATAAGTAAGAATCAACCTTCTAGTAACGCCCGATAATCGGTACCTTATTAATCCCGTGTTAACTTAAATTTTTATTTTTATTCAATTTCAATATTTAATACTTAATTATAATTTTCATTTATAAAAATAAAATTTTATTAAACAAATTTATTATTCCGGATGGGAAAAATCAGGCTTTTAATATTTTTGAAAATCAAAATATCTTTCGCACCTTTCCGAAGAACCAGAAGAACATGAAAACTTTTATCATTTTCTTTCGTACCCTGCCGAAAAGCTGATTGAATACGAAAGGTTTTAAAAATCAAAATATCTTTCATATCATGCTAGAAGGCTAAAGGAATACAAAAGGTTTAATTTTTCTTAATTGGAAAAATCATGATTTTTATTTTGAAAGGGATATCTAGTTATTAAAATAATCTATAGAATCCATCTTATACGCTAGGTGAATTCCACATATTATTTTAACATCAGAGACATTGTCTTAATTTGCAAAAATTTCAATTTTATTAATAATATTAATAATAATAATAATCGCCTTAAGACTCGGTTCAGACAAAATGTACTAAACTCAACTCTAAGGACCTGAATATGGTTGATATGACCAATATGTCCCGTAAATGTACCTTTGACATAGAAGTATCCTGGTGACCCTAAAAGACTTATTCAAAAATAAATTAATGAAATGTTCCTAGGGAGCACCTTTGACATATAAGTATCCCGATACCTTAGAAGATTCTATAGCTTTATAGACGAACGAACCTATTCCTACTGTACACTTTCGATGTAGAAGTATCCCGGTGATCACATAGGACTTGGTTCTAATTTAAATTACTAAAATGTCCTTAAGGTCTACCTTTGATATTTAAGTATCCCGGTTAGCCTAAAGGACTCGACAACTCTATAAAACAACGAACTTATCCCTATTACGTATTTTCAACATATAAGTATCCCGGTGATTATAAAGGACTCAATTCTAGGATAAATTACCAAAATACCCCTAAAGCGCACCTTTAACCTATAAGTATCCTGGTAACCTAAAGCGCTCGATGACATCATAAATAAATGAACATGTTCATGTTGTACACTTCGACATAGAAGTATCCCGATGATCACATAGGATTAGGTTCTAACATAAAATTACTAAAATCCCTTGAGGTATACCTTCGACCTATAAATATCCTAGTAACCTAGAGGGCTCGAAAATGATATCAAATGACCATTATACCCTCCATGGGTAACTTAAGTATAAAAAATGACTTAAAATGCAAACATTACTAATAAGTCCTTAAACTTTTTAAAATTACATTTCTACCCTAATGGAAAACCAGAAGAATATGAAAAGTTTTAATAATGTCTACACCCCTACAGAGGACCATAGCAATGTTAGAAAAAGTTTTAAAATGTCAAAAACATCATAATAACTCCAAAATACAAAGTTTTCCTGAATGATCTCTAAAGTTTTCTAACTTTACAATTTAGTCCTTATACAACATAAATACATAATTAAACACAAACTTGATCACCAAAAATCATGGAAATCATACCAAAGATCATATAATAAATTCAGCCAAGTACCTATGCCTTAGAACAAAAATTTTGCAATTTTACAAATAAGTCCTTATATTTTCTAAACTTACAAAATGGCCATAAAATGATGGAAAATGCACAAGGCATATTCAGACATATCAAAATAAACATGAAAACACTTCCACAAGTATGCACAAGCAATTGGCCAAGCATGGATGGCTTTGAAACAAAATTTTCTATTTTTACAATTCAGTCCTTACATAATAGAAAATCATAAATAAACACCAAATACATCATGAAAATTCACCAAAGCCACACTAAAAATCATGAAAATTAATCGGCCAAACGCTTATGGCCACAAAGGAATTTTTTTCACATTTCGCAAATTAGTGCCTGAACTTTTTAAAATTAAAAAATGGCCCCAAAATGGTGCCAAATGAATAAAACACATTAAAATATGTTAAACTACGAATAGAAACATTTTTAAGACTGTCTATGAGGTTTGGCCAAGCTTGGATGGCCATAGAAAAAGTTTTATGATTTTTGCAATTTAGTCCATAAAATTTCCCTACTCACAATACAAGCAAAATAAAATAAAGCATCACAAAATCATCAAAATTAGATCCAGCCAAGCTTAGAATCAACTTCCAAGGCCATAAAAAATTTGGGAAAGTTATTTTTAGGTCCCTAAAAATTTCAAACTTTACAAAATAGTCATAAATTTCATGAAATCAAGCAAGAAAAATTATTCAAAGCCCACAAATATTTTTTATTAGCATATATTTCAACCAAAAACAATATTTTTCATCAGATATTTGCATAAATATGAACATATACACATGACATAATTTTTAACAAACCAAAATATGCATAAAATCAACATAAATAATGAATAAATCAACATGAAAGTTATCAATAAAATTAACACAAAAAATACATACATGAAAATGACAATATTTCCACTAAAAGGAAGAAAAGTTGAATGGAAGTAACAAAACAAAATTTTGTACAGGAATTTACCTTAAAAAAGCTTGAAAATTTAATGAATTTTTCTTTATTTTTTTGTATTTTTTCTCCCTCCACTTAAAAACCTCAATTTGAGAAAACTATCCCTTATTTATAGGGGATGGAAATTGACCAAGGCCTAGGGGATGGAAATCAGCCAAGGGCTAAAGAAATAGCCCCTGGCTGAATTGATCCTAGAGAATTCTAGGACTTTGTTTTCCTTTTTTTTTATTTAATATTTATTTTATTTATTTCCTTTTTTACTTTGATTTGATTTAAATTTACTATTTTTGTCGTTTTATGAATTGCATCATGCATGGCGTCATCAATTCTAAAGATATTTTCGATGATATTTGTATAATATGTAAAATTATACCACAAAAATTAATTAGAAGAATTAAACTGTAAAAGTTAAAAATTATGTATTTGAAATAAGATTTCATATGATCAATTTAATTTAGTATAATAATAAAATCAATTTTAATGTCCAAGAAAAAAACCATTAAAAATTACAAATTTGTAAAATTTTACAAGAAAAACCCTTATCGGAGAAAATTATTATATTGAAAAAATGCAAAACTCATAAAATAAATTGAATCCTTACAAATGGATTTAATATGAATTTAATAATGATATTTGAAGAATTTTAAAAATTATAAACTCAAAAATATCTTCTTATAAAAATTTATAGGGTGAAAAACTCTGTAATTTGAAAACGGGAAAATTCTGAAAGAAAATGAAAAACTCGTAAGGTAAAATGAATTTTGAAAAATTGATTTAATAAGAGTGAGACAATAATATTTGAATAAATTTTAAAAATTACAAATTCAAAACAATCCCCTGAAAAAATTATGGAGTAGAAAACTCTGTATCTCAAAAATGGGAAAAATTCTAAAACCCAAAACGATTCTCATAAAATGAATTAAAGTTTGAAAAATTGATTTAATATGAATTAAATAATAATATTTGAAGGATTTTAAAAATTATAAACTCAAAAAAATCAACCAAAAAAATTTATGAAGTAGAAAACTTTGTATCTTAGAATTAAGAAAATTCCAAAAAAATGTAAAACTCATAAAATAAAATGAATTTTGAAAAACTGATTTACTAGTGGTTAAATGAAAATATTTCAAGAATTTTGAAGTTTAAAACTCAAGAAAACTCCACCAAATATTTACATATAAAACAAAGCTCGTGTTTTAGAACTAGAAAAATTTTAAAAAATATAATGAAACTTATATAAAATGAATTAAATATTTAAAACATTAATTTATAAAATGGTAAAGATAAAAATCCAATATCCAAAACAAGTCTTTATAAAAAAATTTACGAGGAAAATACTCGCGATACAGTGAGAAATTCAAAAATAATTGGTAAAAATTGCCAACTTGATACATCATGGAAAAAAAATGCTAATAAAAATTTTTTGTTGAATATTTTTTATTTTTCGGAGTGCATATCCACATAAATGCCACTTTGATATCAATAAAAATATATGACGGTCAACTTCCCATGTTTAACAAAAATGCTCAAAAAATTCCTAAAAATGGAATCTGTCCGTGATAACATAAACAAAAACAAGTTTCAAAATTTCGTAAGTATAAAGTTAAAAACTAATTTTTTTACCTTGGTATTGTCTTTTCATCCAAGATTTGTTATGTACGACCCTTGAAACGGCACTAATTTTGTCACGTGCACCTATGGCCATTTAAGCACAACCAAATAGTTTGAAATATTCATTTTACCTTAATGAAGCCTACACAAGTCTCAGATATTTTTGGATTTTTTGGAAAGGAGGTCCAGACAAATTTAAGTGTCTACATAAGTGGACAAAAATTTTACAGCCTGGTGATACATGCTTCACCAAAACTTTTATTGCCTTGAAAAGTCTTCATGATCATAAGCGAAATTTGCAAGGCAAGTTACTTCTAAAGAGTTCAATGCTAGGTATGTGTCCAGATCAATGAAATAAACAAGTGTAGAATGTTATTTTGGTTGATCAATTTTGGAATGATTACTTGGTAATTATCAAAATTGAGTCTCCAGTTGTACTATTGCTGAAATTTATGGATTTTGATGAAAATTTGCTTTGGGTTATGATATGAAAGAATGTTGACGGCAAACAAAGCTATTAAGGAAACATCTAACCAGTTGTACTATTGCTGAAATTTATGGATTTTGATGAAAATTTGCTTTGGGTTATGATATGAAAGAATGTTGACGGCAAACAAAGCTATTAAGGAAACATCTAAGTATAAAAAGAGATTGTATAAGTCTTATACTTCAATTTTGAAAAAGAGATGAGGTCATTAATTTTGTTAATATCTCTATAGCATTGCCTAATATTTGAATCTAGCCTTGCAATAAGATAAGGAAAACTGTTGTTAATCCTAGATATCATAGATATGCTTTTAACTATACTCATCAACAAATATATTGCAAGTGGTAGCAAAAAGTTAATAAATGATTCTTTAATTTTTTGGGAGCGCAAGATAGTTTCAAAAGTGAGCTAGTTCTTACTTTTAGCAAAACTATAAGGCTAGGTAACATAGATTAGTATCCAATCCAACATATTATTTTAGAATGAAAATGAAAAAACATGAACTTTTATCATTTATATACTATATTTTCTTTTTTTTTCTAGATGACTAGTGGAGGTTCTTTGGACATGGTGCTCCTAAATTTCAACAATTGGCCATATGAATTCTTAGTCAGGCAGCTTTATCCTCCGATTGTGAACAAAATTCGAGTGTTTTTGAAAAAATACACAGAAAACATAGACATCAGAAGTTAAATAATCTTGTCTTTGTACATTATAATCTTGGTTTGAAGAATAGATATGTAGTTATAACCAATACTTTATTCACTTTCTTTAATTAATTTGAAATAGTTTTTTTTTTTCATTTTTTGATTATGTTGATTAAACATAGATTACATTGTTTTGTTTTGTAGACCTTTCAACGACAACAAATCTTTAGATCCTATTGATTATGAATGCATCGATAATATCATTTCTTGGATCATTGAGGATGAATCCTCTTTAGAAGCTAATCTAAACTTTGAAGAGCCGAAAATATGGTTTATTTGAAAGGGGAGAAAATGAAAATGTTGATGATTAGTAAATATTTCATTTGAACTTGAAAGTTAAATTCTTTATAATTAATAAATAATTATTAAGCAATTACTTTTATCATTCATTTGTAGTTGTTATTTTTTTGCTAAATGAGGCAAATATTGAAAATATAGATTGTATTAATGATGATGATGATGTTCTGATGGCAAAAGAGGAATTTTATCTTTTATCTTTCGGTGGTGAAAATATCAATATCAAGATGCAAATGGAATTGATGAGCACAAAAAAGATGTTTTTCAATTATTCTATTTTACTTGTTTATATTTCGTGAATTTGGATTTTCGATTTTTTATTTATGTCTAAGACTTTACGTTAAAAACTTGACTTTGTTATAGTTATTGATAATGTATCACACTTTGCATGTCATTGCTCTAGTTGTGTCTTTAAAAGTTTATACTTTTAACTTTGTTGTTATAATTTATAAACTTATAATGCGCTTTAATGCTACTCATATTATTTTTTTATTTTTAAAATTTTTTATTTTTCCTTTTTTTGATTTTTTATTTTTTTCTTAATTATATATATTTTTAATCTTTTATATTCTATGATGGTTGAATTGTTCGGTTCAGTAGATTCAACCTTTGATTCGATTTTTTATTCTTGGTTAGTGCTATTTTTGCATCCAAACTAGATTTATTTAAGGGTCGGGTCACCTCAAAAGCCAACCTAATATTTGGAGAGTTTAGACAAATATATTAGGCCCTAAAAAATGAGCTTAGGCAAAAATGAAGTCCGTTAAAGAATAAGTCGGGCCTTGGCTCCAACATTCAAGGTTCGAGCCTAGGCCATTTTGAATTATATAATATATTTATTTTTATTTATATATTATGTAATTTATATCATATAAAAGTTAAATATATACAATATAATAGTGTAAACATTAAAATCCAAATTTAAGAACTTAATAAAAGATCAAAAAACAACCCTTTTTAACAATTTTTAGAAAAAAAAATGACTGAGCCTAAATAGGTTTAAATTATCTATGGACTTGAGTAGAATTTGAGATTCACTTTTCAAGTCAGGTCAAGTTGGGCATGTATATATAGTGTTTATATATGCACCATATATAAACTTGAGCCGAACCTAGCTCAACCTAACCCAATCTATAAATACCTCTAATCCAAACACATATACCACAAGTAATTTTAATATTATGATTATAATAACTAATTTCATTACCGCAGTTGTTTTCAATCTTATAACTTATTCAAATGGACCCTAAATTGTTAAACCCTAATTTAGCAACATGGTTCGACACAATAAGGATTATTTTCATCGAGATGCACCTACAACCTATTTGGCAGTTGGACCTGAAACCTAAAAGGTTCGAAACTTGCTCATAGCCATAAACATTATTTTCATATTTATTAAAACATGGTTAAGACTTGATGAATTAAAAAAAAAAAAAAGATTATATGATGTAATATTACAAGATGGATCCGGATATGATGTAGTAATTAAGAAATATCAATATAATAATTTTTTATATATATTACCTTTTAAATACAAATTAAACAAAAATTTACTACTAGCATTTGATTAATAAATATCTCCCTTCCGTCCAAGGTTAACCATTAAGAGCAAAAATGAAATGAGTTATTTCCTTTTGTATAGTTCTTTTATTTTTTGAAACATCCTTTTGTATAGTTTAATATCAAATGATTCTCATATATTTGCAAAGAACAAAGAAAAAGAGAAAATAAGGGAGAACAATGCAAATGGAAAATTGTCATGGCGGCTTCCAAATAAGAATTTGCATTTGCAGGCGTATATGGAAAAGTATCTTAGTTGATAAGGAAAGACTTTTCTTAATTGTCTCATTCTTTGATCGGTCAAAGAGAAGAGTTTTCTCATCTAGAACCACAGGCTAC
>JBBYHK010365684.1:0-10320 GCA_038382065.1 Adansonia grandidieri | reverse complement strand
GACTCTTATACCCCTTTCAATAGTAGCATGGATCCTATGACATAGGCCTCATATTTGGCTATGTTATTAGTACAATCTGATAGTGAAAGGATAATAATTTCCATCTGGTGAAATCAAAATTACCCTAATTCTTTGCCTTACTTCATATAATATGCCATCAAGTGCATTCTACAAGATTGACTAAAGTCAAATGCATCTTCTTCCTCGGATATACACATTAAGTCCATATCTAGGAACTCAAAATCTAACAGTTCATAGTCATTCTCTGTTTGGTTTGGCAAGAAATAAACTATCACGTTACTCTTGATGGCATTTTTGTACACATAAGTGATGTTATATTCAGAGAGTAAGATTGGCCACTTAGTTAATCTTCCTAATAAGATAGGGGCCTCTCATAAGCATTTAATGGGATTGGGTTTAGTTAATAGCCTTGTGGTGTGATATAGCATGCATCGTCTTAACCTCTAAGTAGTTTAAGATAGAGCACAACATGACTTCTCAATTGTTCAGTAGTTGTTTTCACACTCTATGAACTTCTTGCCCAGATAGTAGATAACCTGCTCTTTCTTACCTAATTTGTCATGTTGACCTAATACACAGCCCATAGATTTATTAAAAACTAATAGGTACAGGATTAGAGGCTAATCGAGCAATAACAATACTAGTACTAATGGGTTTGATAGGTAGTTTTTGACCTTATCAAAGGCTTCTTGGCACTCATTATTTTATTCCCTGGGATTCTAATTTCGAAAGAGTCAAAAGATCATATTGCATTTGTCAGTTATCTGATATATGA
This sequence comes from Adansonia grandidieri, assembly GCA_038382065.1. Classification (NCBI taxonomy): domain Eukaryota; kingdom Viridiplantae; phylum Streptophyta; class Magnoliopsida; order Malvales; family Malvaceae; genus Adansonia; species Adansonia grandidieri. The sequence goes on along the minus strand of JBBYHK010365684.1, from coordinate 9,524 downwards.
ATTTGGCTACGTAGTTCAATTTCCCTAAGAAACTCCTCACCTTTTTTTGGGTATGAGGCGGTGATAGGTTTTAGATAGCTCTAATTTTGTCTAGGTTAACCTTTATTCCCCTTTCACTAATAATGATGCCTAGCAGCTTGTCGAAGGTCACACTAACGGTGCATTTAACAAAATTCAGTTTAAGATGGTATTTATGCAACCATTAAAGATTTTTCAAAGGTTTGCTATATGTTCACTCTCCCTTAGTGATTTAGTGGTCATATCATCTACCAAATCATATCATCTACATAGACTTTTATCTCTTGGTGCATTAGATCATGAAATAATGTCATCATTGCACTTTAATGTGTTGCCCCAATGTTATTGAGCCCAAAAGGCATAACCTTGTAGCGAAAAGTGCCCCATATAGTTATAAAAGTGGTTTTCTCCATGTCCTCAGATGCCATTTTGATCTGATTATAGCCCGAATATCCATGGAAAACAAAGAATTTTTTTGTGGTGTTGTCTACTAAAATGTTAAAATGGGGTAAAAAAAAAAGTCATCTTTTAGTCTAAGCCAGTTTAAATCCCTATAGTCTATACACATTTGTACCTTTCCATCCTTTTTAAGGATCAAGACTATGTTAGCTACCCATTTGAGATACTTAGCTACCTTGAGGAATCCTGCCTTCAATTACTTCTTCACCTTTTCCTTGAATTTTAGAATCATCACTTGTTTCATTCTTTTGAGCTTTTGTTGTGTGGGTTTACATTTAAGTTTAAGGGGAAGTTTATAAATCATTATGTTGGTGTCTAATCCGGGCATGTCCTGGTTAGACTAAGCAAATAACATCTTGATATTATTAAAGTAGGTTTATTAATTCAGTTAGGGGTTGAACTGTTTATTAAGGTTCCAATCTTGAAGTCTCTGCAATCTTTTTTTGTTCCTAGATTTATGATCTCAACCGGTCCCAAGCAAGATCTATTTTTCCTCTTGCTCAATCAACCCTAATAGATCTGATGGTACATGACTTTCTTCTAGATCCATTTCAAAATCAACCTCATCAGTATAGATTGGTTACTTAAAATTGATTTTCAAATCTCAACAAGAATATTCATGTCATTATCGTCCAGGACTTGAAATATAAAGGAGGAATAATATAGGTTAAAAAATGTATATGAAGGTTTAAGGCTTGTAAAGAATACAAAGATAAGACACAAAAGATGAAATGCCTCATGTTTAGTCTTTTTTTAATAATACTTCATAAAAGATGCCCATAAAAAAGATCCTACAATGTTTTTGGGTAAGTACATGTTGGTTTAGTTCATAACATTACTTTGAATTAGACTTGAACAACATCAATATCTCGGTTTCAGTCCAGGTGGTCAAAATAAATTCTAGCAGGCACAGATCAGGCTCATCAATGGCTTTGACAATGAAGTCTTTAAATGCATTGTTTAATAAAACCATAACATTATTGGAGCCAGTACTTCTTAGTTTAGACTTATACTTCCTCCAGGATGAAAACTTTTCTATAGCTGTGGAAATACCATAAATTCATATCTTAAATCTTAGCCCGTCAGGTGGGCCATTCTCTTTTTTTGTGTTTTTTATGCTTGCTTCTTCTATTGCTAAGCAATAAGTTTGAACCCCAAATTTCTTTTATCTATCTTATTGATAACCTTAAGTGCTCTAGTAATATCTTGAAGGAGCTTCGCTAATTTTTTTCAAACTCAAGCTCCCTTACAAACAGTCAACTTTAGACCCATAAGAGTGTTCTTTGACAAACGAGGCTCAACCATTGGCAACCTTTTCTTGATATTGGTGGCATTAATGAATTCAAATGATTGAAAAAAAGATTTTGGTACATTCTCATTAGGTTTGATATAAGAGGCATCAATGAAGGTGGTAGCGATGATGTTTTCCTCTCTTCCTATGCTAACAACCTTGTTCTCTATGATAAATTTCAACTTCTGCTGAAATGATGATAGTATTGGCCCTACTGAGTGAATCTATGGTCTTTCCAAAAAGCAATTGTATGATAGAACAATAACTACCACATGAAAATAAATCTTATAAGTGCATAGAACTATTTGAATCGAGATAGTGATGCTCTCAAAAACTTCTTTGCATGTTCCATCGAATGCTTACACAATCATGCGATTATGTTTGACATGAGATACATCAATGGGAAATTTGTTCAGGCATGTCAAGGGCATTACATTTAGGGCTAAACCATTATCAATGAGATCTTTTGGCAGTATATTTCTTTTACAATAATTGGTGATATGGAGAGCTTTGATAATCACCCCTACCTTTGTGGGGAATCTCATCATCATTGAAGGATATGTAATTATTCATAGTAATATTGCTCACTAGGTGATCCAAGTTGCCTATTAAAATATCATGAGAAGCATATGTTTCATTCAAGATCTTAAGGAGAGCGTCCCTATGAGCTTCGAAATCTAGGAACAATGATAACATAGATATCTTAGTAGGTTCCTTGTTTAATTGATTAACGATGCTATATTCATTGTGCTTGATAAATTTGAGGAATTTGGTAGCTTCCTTCTAAATTATTAGTTCGTTGATCGCTTTTAGGTCTAATTGCTTTGTTACCACTTTTAGTGCTCAAGACATGAAGCTATCATCATTTTTTTTAACTTCAGCTTCTAGTGCGACTGTGGCATAGCATCAGCCACTAGGTTAGATTACTTACACTCATAAGGCTGACAATGCTACTTATTGGCTAGATTCCTTAGTAATTACCACCTTACTCTTATATTTCCATGGCACTATTTTATTCTCTTTATAAGGAAAATGAGATGGGAATTAGATGATCATTTTTTATATATGCTGAGCAAGGGCGGCCTTGATATTTAGCTAACTAGCAAATAAGATCAGTAGTCTCCAAACCTCGTAGAGAGGGTTATTCCTAGTATTCTCTGTGCTGTTGACAAAATCATTCATGCCTTCATCCTTCTCCTCATAAAATTTAACTTCCAAGCGATCCATCATTTCTTAGACCAAACCTAGAAAATCTAACCAATGTTGCAAGACATGCCTTCATCCATAGTGGCAACAATAGGATTTGGTGGTTTTTTTATTTTAATATCTAATTAGTAACACTATCCCAGCCTTAACAAGGGCTTGCCATACCCTGCTCATTGATGTCTTAACCTTTTTGACACTTTTCTTAACCCAACAATTTTTTCCATCAATCACTATGCTCACCCTTGGTTTTATGTGGTTTAAGAGTGGATTAACTCCAACATTAGTCTTGATCCTTATTCACTTTTAATCACACCCTTATCTAGTAAGCCTTGCATTTTTCTCTTGAAGAAATGCCATTTTTAATGGAATAGTCTATACTCTGGCATGGTATTCACAGTAAGTGTTCTTATCATACCATTTAGGATAAGGGAGTGACTTAGGGTTATAAACACTGGGGACACTAATTGGCCTACTAGTAGACGAAAGTAGATCTATTTACAAGAATAGGGGAGTAGGTCAAAATGTTGCCTCTCTTGAGGTGCCTATTGGTTATTAGGGGTTTTAGCATTGTCTGGTTGTGAGGTTGAACATTCTGAGTGGTGTTTTAGATATGATTTGGTTAAAAACTCAATGTTGGCTTAAATCTGGTAAAATAAACTGGTTGCGGAACTAGCTAGTATAGTTTGAAGCCTAGATAAGTCATATTAAGGAAATACATGTTCGCCATTGGATACAAGTTCTCAATATATTTAGCTAGGCCATCACTGATTATGGTATTCACTTATTTCTCTTTGTTCTTGGTAGTAGACTTTTTGATTAAGCTAGATGATTCTACTTTTACATCTTGTCACTTTTTATGGCATTGTCGATCATTTCCCCTGATATGACCATATCATTAAAGTTCTTTATGGCATTCCTTACAACTAGCAAGGAGCTTGACCATCATTTTTTCTCCATCAACAGTGGGTGAACATAGATGACTTTTCTTTCTATCTTTAAGCGTAATGCCTAAAGCTTTCGGATGCTTCCTTTTCCATGTTCATTATAGAAAGGCAACATAAAGCTCAATTAGACGCATGCTTATACTAATAAAAGAGAGCGCGAGCTAAATTTACCTATGTTTGAATTCTAACTGGATCGAGCTTATGCACTAAAGGATGGCTACCCTAATTAAGCTATCTTGATAGCATTGTATCAACAGTTTTTTATTTTCCTCATATCTGGTCATCTTTCGATAATACATGCAGATATAAGTAGTGGGATCCAGGGTCTTGTTGTACTTGTTGAAATCGAAAACCTTGAATTTTGTTGGGATGATAAGGTTGGAAACTAGACTCAGGAATTTGGCATCTATGATTCCAAATTTATCATTTCTTTCTACTACCTTTAGGCTCTTCTCTAACAATTTATATTTGATTGCACTCTCCTCAACCTCGGTACATCTTAGACCAACTGCCATTTCTTATTTTATTTGCTAGTTAAGGTCTAGGACCAAAGGATTTATTGGTAAAGATCCTGTGTTCACGCTATGATACCCACAACCTAAATGCAATGCAGCCACTAGGTTTATGTAAATAAACACTTAAGCTGGTGGAATTAGTGTCCCTAGTAGCTACTACTCTTGGGATACCCCTTATGAGCATTAGTGGCTTTAGTACCACTGTTTACCTTAACCTTAGGGTTAACTAGTTCTTTGCCTATATCAGTAATACTTGCCTACCCTTTGTCCATTAGAGACTTGATCATTAACTTTGTCAATTAAACAACTTAGGCTTATAATTCATCATTTTTATGGAATATTTATTCTTGGGCTTCTCGTTACGTAATCTCAAGTCTTTCAATGTGAGCTAGTAATCATTCTCCATTACTTTTTGATGAAGATAGGTGTTGTATCGATGTTGTATATTTAATTCTATATTTTGGTGATTTTTACATTTTAGAGCTATGCCGGATTAGACTTATTATGATACGACGAGTATGACGTATTCATTAATGAGAAGAAGCTATGTACGTGGGAGAAAAGGCATGATAAAGCAAAATTAAATTACGTATGCAAATGCAAGATACAATTGGATTTTGGCAATAGTTTTGCAATAGGTATTATCCATGCAGACAAAACATTAGTTACAACACATCAAGTTTGAAAGTAATCAAACTCGAAAATATCACACACGATTACATTGTTTGGTTACAAGCTCTAGAAAATTCAATAATTATTAAGCCACTTAAATCTATTCAATAAGATATCAAAGACATTCCTTATATTCCAATTGAACTTGGTCTGTCGTTATCCAGTTTTGGAGTAACACTTCAAAAGACTTTGATAACTTTCAACCTGATATTGCTAAACCTAAAGAAAGTACTCTAACTCGTATACGTTTGCCACTACGGTTTCATTCTTGACATTTTCCTTTTTAAGAGCTTGCACTTAAGCTTTCAAGAATCTATTTCTCTTCGGATATACTAATGCACTAGCACGAGTTCTAGTGGGTTCCTTTGCAGTTATCGCTGCTTGAGCCTTTCTAGTCTCTAGGTTATCGTGAGAGAAGTGAGCTCAGCTTTCCATTCAAATGGGGACTTACCAATAGTTTAATGCTTTTTCACTTTTTGAAATGCCATGTAGTATTTCTTTAGATCTTTGAGGTCTTCATTGATGGTGTTCTCTGTCTTGATGAGGTCCCGTATCCATCTCTCCTGGACTTGACACTCATGTTTCCATTAGCTCTTTCTTCTTGCAATTGATAGATCTCTTTAGCAAAGGTGACTTTCTCTTACGCAAACTCCCACTTTAAGATCTTTATCTTAAATAGGGGATTATCTATTGATGCATGAAAAGTTTTGCTAGTAGGTAACAGAATGGTATCATTAACTCATCTGGCTATCCAATTCTTATAGGCTAAAGTCACTATTTTCCTTCTTTTTAGTATGATTGGCCAGTTTTCTTTCATGGCTCGAAGATTTTCTGCACCTTGCTAGTGTGGTTATCCCCTTCATACTTAAAATCCAGTGTACCATGCCTATAAGTGATGGGAATAAAATATCGATAATCAAACTACCATAAAGCCATGAATGGAGCCTAACTGATGTTCCCTATAATCCATTAAGCGATATCCATGGATAACACTCGCATCTATACATAAATAGGCCAAGTATGATCCATGGAGGTACGAAGTTACTTTCTCAACACTCAAGTTTTGAAGCTTTTTAATCCACTGATCTTTAGTAGTGTCTTACGACCACTACTTTTCCAAAAACTTGGTAAGGGGACTAAAGTTTGGCATATATGGCTGTAGTAGTCTCTTGCCCTAAAAATGACTAAGAAGCCACACATACAAAATGTACACACTCTTAATTGTGTCTCAAGTGATGCATGCACTATTCTTTGAGTTCGACCATGTGCAAATTTATCCACTCTTATTTGACCCTAAGCATTCCAGCTAACTTTTTCTTAAAGGGTATTGGCTTTGCTAGCTTGGAGTAAATCTTGTCAAATTATGCTTTCCTAATATTGAGCATGGCTGTGTATTCTTCTACAATAGAGACCATATCTTATACAGAAAAATTGAAACACTTATATGCCAAGTTCTAGATTTGCACAGCAGCTCGTAATAGTCTTTAGTGAACTCTAACTTGGGTCGATAGAGCAATATCCCTATACTTTTCCATAAAAATGGCTTAACCAGTCTTGTCTGAATTATCTCATATATCTCTCAGATCTTAAAGATTAAATTACCTGAAAATTGTTTTAGCCTACTCTAGGATCTTTGATATGTACCTAGGCAGGAGACTATCCCTATTCTGTCTTTATTCTCTTCCTGACTCGACCTTGACCGTCTCAAAATCTTCAAAACCTTTAGTCAATGCTTGTGCCACAATAAGATACTTATCAATGGACACTGCCGCTAGAACCAACTGTCTTGAGATGATATGAAATGACATGATGCATGCAACGAAAACAACACGAAAAGCACTAAGTTAGTAACATATTAAGAATACAACAAAACAAAATGCCTCGATAGCATTATGACACTTTAGGGCGAACACAAAAAAGCTATAGGTATTATCGCTTAAGCCGTCAAAGTTTAGGTTGATGCGGGAAGATAATAGCATGTTCAAGTTAAAATTATCCCCATGGTATCTCATTGGGATGAAAATTAACATTTGAGATGGTGACAACTCTTTCATCACTATTTATAGGACAATATCAAGCTGTTTGCCGGACAGCATTACATCTTATTCGAGCAGTATGTCCATAGTGAAAAGGCATGACACCTCTCAGGATACTGCTAACGATTTAGGCAATGATGTTCGTTCATCATCATCTAGTAGTTGACGGGTGTTAAGTCATTAGTCGAATAGCATAACGACTTACCTGAGCAAATTTTATTCCCTTGAAGGCGATATTAAGCCTTTAATGGGATAAAGTGACAATATTCATATGTTAACCTTTAAGAAAAGCAAATAAGCATTAGCTATGGGTCAGAGAGAATAACGACGAGCATCAATAAATTATTAAGACAGACGATGCCTTTTTTGGTTCGAAAAATATAAGCATCGGCAATGATATTTATTCTTCATCACCATGTAACAATGATAAAATAGAGTAAAAGGTAAAAAGTGTTTCCCTGAGTGTCTTATTCATTAGGTTATTCTAGCAACACTTCGATATGATATGACATGGGTTAACTCGCATGGCTAATAATATGGGGTTAGATTGACTCCAAATCAATTCCTAAATTATTCCTCTATCTGATAAGGACAACCAAGGAACTCAAATCCTAGGTCCATTATAGACTTGGCATAACAAGTTTAATTTAGGTGTATGTTACACCCTTTGCCTATACGGATAAAATGAATACAATGGAGCATAGGTAAGTTATACCTTAAAAGGTATCACTAACCCATGGGTAAAAAGAATACCACAGAAGCCAATAGCTTATTCCCACCTAATAAAGGTGCTAATCTCTCTCTGAGGCAAATATGGCCAAACATCTAATGCAAATGTAGGTACAGTAGTGTATGTCGAGGAAACAACAAGCCTTTTTGTTTGATTCTTTATTACCATTTTAAAAGAATTGACATATTCATTTTTAGGCAAAAGGAAGCCCTAGTAAACACGAGAAAAAATAAGTATACATAAGATATTGACTAATAAAGGTCATGTACAAAGAGGATAAAGAAAAGGGATTAAATAAATAATGATAAAAAACCAAGAAAAACTGAAAACCAGGTAAATTTTGGCTAGCTGAAGGCCTGACTCGATTGAGAACCAGATAAAATTTGTATCTAATAGAGTCGACAAGCTATCACCACTTCATATTCAGCTTTTTTCCTAATAAGTATGACAATGAGAAACACATATAAAGAAAATGGTCTATCAGCGAACTCTCAGTTATATGTATTCAAGAGGAAAAGAGATTAAAGAATGAGAAAATAAATTCAGTTAGCCTAGTGACTTAAGGTAAAAAGTGATAAATAGGCAATAAAGGTAAAGAAGGGAAAAATGCAAATAAAAAAAATGGCATCAAGTCCTTTATTTTGATTTAATTCAGATACATAAAGAAAATTTTCCTAATGTATAAAAGGGACTCGAAAATAAAGGTAAACTCATTTTATATGAATCCCTTGTAGTGATGTTTCTAATAATATATGGTGGTTAGACTTACGTTCAATGAATTATATTTCTATAACTATTTAAAGTTTAATAAAGTTAAGAAACCAAAGAAAAGTGGGAGGAACATCTACCATAGAAATTGTTAAGGACTATTAGGATCATTTTTGAAATTAAGATTAGTTTTAAAACTTAAAAAGGTTTTGTCTTTTATTTTAGAAATTTTCTTAATTAAAGGAGTTTTGAATTTAAATTTTTTAAGTTCTATTGTTGAAATTTCAAAAGAGAAATTTCTATTAGATTTTTCATCATTAACTTGGATCTTGATTGTAAAAACAAATTTGTTAACTATTTTACATGATTTCTGGTAGTAAAGAAGTGCTACATATAAAACTCCTTCAAAGTTATGGTATAAAGATTATGTCACATCTCCATATAGAAATTAAGGAGAATTGACAATGATGGAGTTCTTGAAACTGTTGAGTTTGACATTTAAGTTAGTTGCATTAAGGAAAAAGCAAACTAACAAGCCCACTAAAGGGAGCTAAAGAAAGCACTGTAATATTTAGAGAGCATACACTTTCCCCTAAGTTTATGGATTGATGCATTAAAACTGCTATTGATGTCTTTATTAAAGTACCAACTAAATTATTTTCTAAATTTTCTTAGAATTACGAAATAGTTGAAGTCTGACTTAAGACATTATGAACTTGGGTTGTCCAGTTAAAGTGAAGGCTTGTAACCAAAACATAAGGAAACTTGATCTAAGAATAAGTTAGAAGTTATAAGTTATGCAATTAACTTAAAGGGGTAAAGGTTTTAAATGTCTTTTATATTCAACTAGGATTGTTGAAGCTGGAAGTGCTAAGTTTCTTATGGATCATGGGTCCAGTGGGAGTAACTTTCCTCGTAAGGTTGATATTGAGGAATAAATTTATT
>JBBYHK010365574.1:0-24203 GCA_038382065.1 Adansonia grandidieri | reverse complement strand
TAACCATGTTTGTCTCATTTGGGAGATGAACTTTTATTAAAAGGGAAATGGTCAAAAGAAATGTTTTCTTGTGAAACAAAATGTTAATATGGTGTATCCCAATATGGAGAACAGGTTTACAGTGACCAATAACAAAAGGAATAAAGATCATTTCAAGTATCCATGTTTCTCTCATTTGATGGACGATCTTGGATTATATGGAAAATGGTGGAAAAAAAGCTTTTCTTATGCAGACAAAGCATCAATACCAACAATCCCTATGTAGAGAACGTACTTGTGGTGGCCATTCATAAAAGAACAGAGATCATTAAGTATCAATATTTGTTTCATTTGATGGATTAACTTTGATTCTAAGTGAATTGGTCGAAAGAAAAAGCTTTCCTTGCAAAAGCAAAGCATCCATATCTGTCTTGTTTAACAGATTAACTTTCATTCTAAACCAATTGGTCCAAAGAAAAGCTTTTCTTGTGAATGCAAAGTGTCAATACCATGTACCCTAATGAGAATAACATGTTTATGGAGGCCAATCACAAAAAGAGTGGGCATTATTATGAGTGTCCATGTTTGTCTTATTTGACAGATGATCATTCATTTTAAGGAAAATGCTAGAAAAAAAACTTTTCTTGCTAAAGCAAAGCATTAATATCATAAATCCAAATGTCAAGAACAAGTTTGTAGAGGCTAATTACAAAAAAGGAGAGATTATAAAAAGTAACCATGTTTGTCTTATTCGAGAGATGAACTTTGATTCGAAGGGAAATGGTTAAAAGAAACATTTTCTTGTGAAACCAAATGTTAATATGGTGTATCCCAATATGGAGAACAGGTTTATGGTGGCCAATAACAAAAGGAATGAAGATCATTTTGAGTGTCCATGTCTCTCTCATCTGATAGACGGTGTTGGATTATATGGAAAATGGTGGAAAAAAAAGCTTTTCATGCGAAGACAAAGCATCAATACCAAGAATCCCTATAAGGAGAATGTGCTTATGGTGGCCATTCACAGAAAAACGAAGATCATTACAAGTGTCGATATTTGTTTCATTTGATAGAGTAACTTTGATTTTAAGCGAATTGGCCAAAAAAAAAGCTTTCCTTGCAAAACCAAAGCATCCATATCATGTATCTTAATGAGAGGAACATGTTTATAGGGGCCAATCACAAAAGGAATAGAGATTATTATGAGTATCCATGTTTATCTTATTTGACAGATGATCTTTGATTGTAAGGGAAATAGTGGAAAAAAACTTTTCTTGAAAAAACAAATCATTAATATCATGTATCCAAATGTTGAGAACATGTCTATGGAGGCCAATTACAAAAAAGGTGGAGATTATAACAAGTAAGCATGTTTGTCTCATTTAAGGGATAAACTTTGATTCGAAGGGAAATGGTCAAAAGAAAAGCTTTTCTTGTGAAACCAAATGTCAATATGGTGTATCCGAATAGGGAGAACAAGTTTATGGTGGCCAATTATAAAAAGAATGAAGATCATTTCGAGTATCCATGTTTCTCCCATTTGACAAGCAATCTTTGATTCTATGAAAAATGGTGGAAAGAAAAGCTTTTATTGCCAAGACAAAGCATCAATATCATCTACCTCAATGAGGAGAATGTGTTTGTGCTGGCCATTCACAAAAGAATGGAAAATATTACGAGTATCCATATTTGTGTCGTTTGACAGATTAACTTTGATTCTAAGCGAATTAGCCAAAAGAAAAGCTTTTCTTGGGAAAGCAAAGCATCCATATCATGCATCCCAATGAGGGGAACATGTTTGTTGAGACCAATCACAAAAAGAATGGAGATTATTATGTGTATCTATGTTTGTCTCATTTGACAGTTGATCTTTGATTATAAGGAAAATGGCAAAAAAAAACTTTTCTTGAAAAAGCAAAGCATTAATATCATTTATCCAAATGTCGAGAACTTATCTGTTACGGCCAATAATAAGAAGAGAAGTCCATAACAAGTAATAATTTTTGTCTCATTTAGGGGATAAACTTTGATTCAAATGGAAATGGTCAAAAGAAACACTTTTCTTTGAAATCAAATGTCAATATGGTGTATCCCAATGTGGAGAAGAAGTTTATAGTGGCCAATCACATAAGGAAAGAAGATCATTTCAAGTATCCATGTTTTTTACATTTGACGGATTATCTTTGATTATATAGAAAATGGTGGAAAGAAAAGCATTTCTTGTGAAGATGAAGCATCAATACCATGAATCCCCAGGTGAGGAACATGTTTCTGGTGGCCATTCACAAAGGAATGGAGATTATTTTGAGTATGCATATTTGTCTCGTTTGACGGATGAACTTTGATTCTAAGCGAATATATCGAAAAGAAAGCTATTCTTCTGAAAGCAAAGCATCAATATTATGTATCCCATTGAGGAAAACATGTTTGTGGAGGCCAATCATAAAAAGAATAGAGATTATTATGAGTATCCATGTTTGTCTCATTTGACGGATGATTTTTTATTATAAAGAAGATGGTGGAAAAAAACTTTTCTTGAAAAAGCAAAGCATTAATATCATGTAACCAAATGTTGAGAACTTTTTCGTTTAGCCCAATAACAAAAGGTGGAGACCATAACAAGTAACCATTTTTTATCTTATTAAGGGGATGAACTTTGATTCGAAGGGAAATGGTCAAAAGAAAAACTTTTCCGGTGAAATCAAATGTTAATATGGCATATCCCAATGTGGAGAACAAGTTTATGGTGGCCAATCACAAAAGGAATAAAGATTATTTCGAGTATCCATGTTTCTCTCATTTGATAGATCATCTTTGGTTATATGGAAAATGGTTGAAAGAAAAGCTTTTCTTATGAAGACAAAGAATCAATACCATGAATCCCGAAGAGGAGAACGTGTTTCTGGTGGCTATTGACAAAGGAATAGAGATTATTACTAGTATCCATATTTGTTTGGTTTGATGGATGAACTTTGATTTTAAGCGAATTGATCAAAAGAAAAGCTTTTCTTGTGAAAGCAAAGCATCAATATCATGCATCCTAATCATGAAAACATCTTTGTGGAGGCCAATCGCAAAAAGAATCGAGATTATTACAAGTATCCATTTTTGTCTCATTTGATGGACGATCTTTGATTATCAGGAAAATAATGGAAAAAAACTTTTCTTGAAAAAGCAAAGCATTAAAATCATGTATCCAAATGTCAAGAACATGTCCGTGGAGGCCAATTGCAAAAAAATGTGGAGATTATAACAAGTAAGCATGTTTGTTTCATTCGAGGGATGAACTTTGATTTGAAGGGAAATGGTCAAAAGAAAAGCTGTTCTTGTGAAACCAAATGTCAATATGGTGTATCCCAAAGTGCAGAACAGGTTTATGGTGGCCAATCATAGAAAGAATAAAGATCATTTCGAGCATCCATGTTTCTCTCATTTGATGGATGATCTTGGATTATATAGAAAATGGTGGAAAGAAAAACTTTTCTTTTGAAGACAAAGCATCAATACTAAGAATCCTTATGAGGAGAAAGTGCTTGTGGTTGCCATTCACAAAAGAATGGAGATTATTATGAGTATCAATATTTATCTCGTTTCACCGGTTAACTTTGATTCTAAGCAAATTTGCAAAAGAAAAGCTTTTCTTGCAAAAAGCAAAGCATCCATGTCATGTATCCCAATGACAGGAACATGTTTTGGAGGCCACTCACAAAAAGAATAGAGATTATTAGGAGCACCCATGTTTGTCTCATTTGATAGATGATCTTTGATTATACGGGAAATGGTGGAAAAAAACTTTTCTTGAAAAAGCAAATCATTAATATTTATCCAAATGTCATGAACATGTTTGTGAAGGCTAATTACAAAATGGTTAGAGATTATAACAAATAAGCATGTTTGTCTCATTTCAGGGATGAACTTTGATTCAAAGGGAAATGGTCAATAGAAAAGCTTTTCTTGTTAAACCAAATGTCAATATGGTGTATCCCCAGGTGGAGAACAAGTTTATGGTGCCTAATCACAAAAGGAATGAAGATCATTTCGAGTATCTGTGTTTTTCTCATTTGATGGATGATTTTTTATTATATGGAAAATTGTGGAAAAAAAATCTTTTCTTGTGAAGACAAAGCATCAGTACCAAGAATCCCTATGAGGAGAACGTGCCTGTGGTGGCCATTCACAAAAGAATGAAGGTTATTATGAATATCAATATTTGTCTCGCTTCACAAGTTAACTTTGATTCTAAGCAAATTGGCTGAAAGAAAAGCTTTTCTTGCAAAAGTAAAGCATCCATATCATGTATGCCAATGAGGGGAACATGTTTATGGAGGCCAATCACAAAAAGAGTAGAGATTATTAGGAGCATCCATGTTTGTCTCATTTGATAGATGATCTTTGATTATACAGGAAATGGTGGAAAAAACATTTTCTTGAAAAAGCAAATCATTAATATCATGTATCCAAATGTCAAGAAAATGTCCATGGAGGCTAATTACAAAAAAGTTGGAGATTATAACAAGTGAGCATGTTTGTCTCATTTAAGGGATGAACTTTGATTCAAAGGGAAATGGTCAAAAGAAAAGCTTTTCTTGTGAAACCAAATATCAATATGTTGTATCCCAAGGTGGAGAACAAGTTTATGGTGGCCAATCACAAAAAGAATGAAGATCATTTCAAGTATCCATGTTTCTCTTATTTGACGGATGATCTTGGATTATATGGAAAATGGTGAAAATAAAAGCTTTTCTTTCGAAGACAAGCCATCAACATCATGTATCCAATGAGGAGAACGTGTTTGTGGTAGCCATTCACAAAAAAATGGAGATTATTACAAGTATCCACGTTTGCCTTATTTGATGGACGATCTTTGATTACAGGGAAAATGGTGGAAAAAAACTTTTCTTGCAAAAGCAAAGCACTAATATCATGTATCCAAATGCCAAGAACATGTCTGCAGAGGCTAATTACAAAAAGGTGGAGATTATAACAAGTAACCATATTTGTCTTATTCGAGGGATGAACTTTGATTCAAAGGGAAATGGTCAAAAGAAATGCTTTCCTTGTGAAACCAAATGTCATTATCCTGTATCCTAGTGTGGGGAACAGGTTTATGGTGGCCAATCACAAAAGGAATAAAGATCATTCTGAGTATCCATGTTTCTCTTATTTGACGAATGATTTTTGATTAGGTGGAAAATGGTGGAAAGAAAAGCTTTTCTTGCAAAGACAAAGCATCAATACAAAGAATCCTTATGAGGAAAACGTGCTTGTAGTAGCCATTCACAAACGAATGGAGATTATTATAAGTATCGATATTTGTTTCATTTGATGGATTAACTTTGATTCTAAATGAATTAGACAGTTCCTTGCAAAAGTAAAGCATCCATATCTTGTATCCTAATGAGAGGAACATGTTTATGAAGGCCAATCACAAAAAGAATGAAGATTATTATGAGTATCCATGTTTGTCTTATTTGGCAGATGATCTTTGATTATAGGGGAAATGGTGTAAAAAACTTTTCTTGAAAAAGTAAATCATTAATATCATATATCCAAATGTCGAGAGCACGTCCGTGGAGGCTAATTACAAAAAAAGTGGAGATTATAACAAGTAAGCATGTTTATTTTATTTGAGTGATGAACTTTGATTCGAAGGGAAATGGTCAAAAGAAAAGCTTTTCTTGTGAAACCAAATGTCAATATGGTGTATCCCAATGGGGAGAATAGGTTTATGAGGGCTAATCACAAAAGGAATGAAGATCATTTCGAGTATCCATGTTTCTCTCATTTGACGAACAATCTTTGATTATATGGAAAATGGTGGAAAGAAAAGCTTTTTTTGCTAAGATAAAGCATCAATATCATGTATCCTAATGAGGAGAATGTGTTTGTGATGGCCATTTACAAAACAATGAAGATTACTATGAGTATCCATATTTGTCTTGTTTGACGGATTCACTTTGATTCTAAGTGAATTGGCTAAAAGAAAAGCTTTTATTGTAAGAGCAAAGCATCCATATCATGTATCCCAATAAGGGGAACATATTTATTGAGGCTTATCACAGAAAGAATAGAGATTATTATGAGTATCCATGTTTGTCTTATCTGACGAACGATATTTGATTATAAGGAAAATGGCGAAAAAAACTTTTCTTGAAAAGGAAAAGCATTAATACCATTTATCCAAATGTCAAGAACTTATCTATTGAGGCCAATAACAAAAGGAGGAGACCATAACAAGTAACCATTTTTGTCTCATTCAAGGGATGAACTTTGATTCAAAGGGAAGTGGTTCAAACAAAAGCTTTTCTAGTGAAATCGAAAGTCAATATGGTGTATCCCAAAATGGAGAACAAGTTTATGGTGGCCAATCACAAAAAGAATGAAGATCATTTCGAGTTTCCATGTTTCTCACATTTAACGGGCAATCTTTGATTATATGGAAAGTGGTGGAAAGGAAAACTTTTCTTGCAAAGATGTAGCATCAATACCATGAATGCCTAGGATAAGAACGTGTTTCTGGTGGCCATTCACAAAGGAACGAAGATTATTATGAGTATCCGTATTTGTCTCATTTAATGGATGGACTTTGATTCTAAGTGAATTCATCGAAGGAAAAGCATTTCTTGTGAAAGCAAAGATCAATATCATGTATCCCAATGAGGAGAACATGTTTGTGGAGGCCAATCACAAAAAGAATGGAGATTATTACGAGTATCCTTGTTTGTCTCATTTGACGAATGATCTTTGATTATAAGGAAAATGGTGAGAAAACATTTTTCTTGAAAAAGCAAAGCATTAATATCTTGTATCCAAATGTCGAGAACTTATCCTTTGGGGCCAATAACAAAAGGTGGAGACCATAACAAGTAACCATTTTTGTTTCATTTAGGGGTTGAACATAGATTCGAAGGGAAATGGTCAAAAGAAAAGCTTTTCTTCTAAAATCAAATGTCACTATGGTGTATCCCAATATGGAGAACAAGTTTGTGGTGGCCAATCACAAAAGGAATGAAGATCATTTTGAGTATCCATGTTTTTCACATTTGACAGATGATCTTTGATTATATGGAAAATGGTGGAAGAAAAAGCTTTGCTTGGGAAGATGAAGCACATCAATACCATGAATCCCTAAGAGGAGAACATGTTTTTTTTGGCCATTCACAAAGGAATGGAGATTGTTATAGGTATCCATAGTTGTCTTGTTTGATGTATGAACTTTTATTCTAAGCAAATGCATCGAAAGAAAAGCTTTTCTTATGAAAGCAAAGCAACAATATCATGTATCCCAATGAGGGGAATATGTTTGTGGAGGCCAGTCACAAAAAAAATAAAGATTATTACGAGTATCCAAGCTTGTCTTATTTGGCAGATGATCTTTGATTATATGAAAAATGGCAGAAAGAAATACTTTTCTTGTGAAGACAAAGCTTCAATGAGGAGAACGTGTTTCTGGTGGCCATTCACAAAAGAATGGAGATTATTATGAGTATCAGTATTTGTCTCGTTTGACGGATTAACTTTGATTATAAGCAATTGGTTGAAAGAAAAGATTTTTTTTTGTGAAAGCAAAATGTCAATATCATGTGCCCTAATGAGGAGAACATGTTTATGGAGGCCAATTAAAAAAAGAATGGACACTATTATGAATATCCATGTTTGTCTCATTTGATGGATGATCTTTGATCATAAGGAAAATGGTTGAAAAAAACTTTTCTTGCAAAAGCAAACCATTAATATCATGTATTCAATTGTTGAGAACATGTTTATGGAAGCCAATTGCAAAAAAAGGTGGAGATTATAACAAGTAAGCATGTTTGCCTCTTATAATGGATGAACTTCGATTCGAAGGGAATGGTCAAAAGAAAGCTGTTCTTGTGAAACCAAATGTCAATATGGTGTATCCCAATATGAAGAATAGGTTTATGGTGGGCAATCACAATGGGAATGAAGATCATTTCGAGTATCCATGTTTCTCTTATTTAATTGATGATCTTTGCTTATGTGGAAAATGGTGGAAGGAAAAGCTTTTCTTGTGAAGCAAAACATCAATATCATGAATCCCTATGAGGAACACGTGTTTGTGGTGGCTTTTCACAAAAGATTGGAGATTATTACAAGTGTCCATATCTATCTTGTTTGGCAGATTAACTTTCATTCTAAGCGAATTGGTCCAAAAAAAAAGCTTTTCTTGCGAATACAAAGTCTGAATATCATGCACCCTAATGAGAAAAACATGTTTATGGAGGCTAATCACAAAAGGAGTGAAGATTATTATGAGTATCCATGTTTGTCTTATTTGACAAATGATCTTTGATTTTAAGGAAAATGGTGGAAAAAAACTTTTGTTGCAAAAGGAAAGCATTAATATCATGAATCCAAATGTCAAGAACATGTCCATGGAGGCCAATTAAAAAAAAGTGGAGATTATAAAAAGTAACCATGTTTGTCTTATTTGAGGGATGAACTTTGATTCGAAGGGAAATTGTCAAAAGAAATGTTTTTCTTATAAAACCAAATGTTGATATGGTGTATCCCAATATGCAAAACAGATTTGTGGTGGCTAATCACAAAAGGAATGAAGATCATTATGAGTATCCATGTTTCTCTCATTTGATGGACAATCTTGGATTATATGGAAAATGGTGGAAAGAAAAGCTTTTCTTCCAAAGTCAAAGCACCAGTACCAAGAATCACTGTTAGGAGAATGTGTTTGTGGTGGCCATTCACAAAAGAACAGAGATTATTACGAGTATCAATAATTGTTTTTTTTGATGGATTGACTTTGATTCTAAGTGAATTGGCCGAAAGAAAAGCTTTCCTCACAAAAGTAAAGCATCCATATCATGTATCCCAATGAAGGGAACATGTTTATGGAGGCAATCACAAAAAGAATGGAGATTATTACGAGTATCCATGTTTGTCTTATTTGGCAGATAATCTTTGATTATAAGGGAAATGGTGGAAAATAACTTCTCTTGAAAAAGAAAATCATTAATATCATGTATCCAAATGTTAAGAACATGTCCACGGAGGCCAATTACAAAAAAAAGTGGAGATTATAACAAGTAAGCATGTTTGTCTCATTTGAGGCATGAACTTTGATTCGAAAGGAAATGGTCAAGAGAAAAGCTTTTCTTGTGAAACTAAATGCCAATACGGTGTATCCCAATAGGGAGAACAGGTTTATGGTGGCCAATCACAAAAGGAATGAAGATCATTTTAAGTATCCATGTTTCTCCCATTTGACAAACAATCTTTGATTATATGGAAAATGGTGGAAAGAAAAGCTTTTCTTGCAAAAACAAAGCATCAGTATCAGGTATCCTAATGAGGAAAATGTGTTTGTGCTGGTCATTGAAAAAATAATGGAGATTATTACGAGCATTCATATTTGTCTCGTTTGATGGATTAACTTTGATTCTAAGCAAATTGGCCGAAAGAGAAGCTTTTCTTGTAAAAGTAAAGCATCAAGATCATATATCCCAAAAAAGGGAACTTGTTTATTGAGGCCAATCACAAAAAGAATGGAGATTATTATGAGTATCATTGTTTCTCTCATTTAACGGACGATCTTTGTTTATAAGGAAAATGGTGGAAAAAAACTTTTCTTGAAAAAGCAAAGAACTAATATCATTTATCCAAATGTCGAGAACTTATCCATTGAGGCCAATAACAAAAGCTGAAACCATAACAGATAACCATTTTTGTCTCATTCAGGGGTTGAACTTAGATTCAAAGGGAAATGATCAAATGAAAAGCTTTTCTTGTGAAATCAAATGTCAATATGGTGTATCCTGATGTGGACAACAAGTTTATGGTAGCCAAACACAAAAAGAATGATTATCATTTCAAGTATCCATGTTTCTAACATTTGACAGATGATATTTGATTATATGGAAAATGGTGAAAAGCAAAGCTTTTCTTACGAAGACGAAGCATCAATACCATGAATCCCTAGAAGGAGAATGTGTTTCTAGTGGCGATTCACAAAGGAATGGTGATTATTATGAGCATCCATATTTGTCTCATTTGAAGGATGGACTTTGATTCAAAGCGAATTCATTGAAAGAAAAGCTATTCTTGTGAAAGCTAAGCATCAATATCTTGTATCCTAATGAGGAGAACATATTTGTAAAGGCCAATCACAAAAAGAATAAAGATTATTATGAGTATCAATGATTATCTCATTTGATGGATGATCTTTGATTATAAGGGTGGAAAAAAACTTCTCTTGAAAAAGCAAAGCATTAATATTATGTATCCAAATATCGAGAACATGTCCGTGGAGGCCAATTACAAAAGGTGGAGATTATAACAAGTAAGCATGTTTGTCTCATTTGAGGGATGAACATTGATTCGAAGGGAAATGGTCAAAAGAAAAACTTTTCTTGTGAAACCAAATGTTAATATGGTGTATCCCAAAGTGGAGAACAGGTTTATGGTGGCTAATCAGAAAAGTAATAAAGATCATTTTGAGTATCCATGTTTCTCCCATTTGATGGATGATATCAGATTATATGGAAAATGGTGAAAAGAAAAGCTTTTATTGTAAAAGCAAAGCATTAATACCATGAATCCCTATAAGAAGAACGAGATAGTGGTGGCCATTCACTAAAGAACGAAGATTATTATGAGTATCAATATTTATTGTTTTTGACAGATTAACTTTGATTCCAAAAGAATTGACTGAAAGAAGAACTATTCAATTAAAAGCAAAGTATCCATATCATGTATCCTAATGAGGGGATCAAGTTTATGGAGGCCAATCACAAAAAGAATAGAGATTATTATAAGTATCCATATTTGTTTCATTTGGCAGATAATCTTTGATTATATGGAAAATGGTGGAAAGAAATGCTTTTCTTATGAAGACAAAGCATCAATAAGGAAAATGTGTTTGTGGTGGCCATTCATAAAACAATGGAGATTATTACAAGTATCCATATTTGTCCTGTTTGACAGATTAACTTCGATTCTAAGCAAATTGGTCAAAAAAAAAAGCTTTTCTTGTGAAAGCAAAGTGTCAATATCATGTACCCTAATGAGGAGAACATGTTTATAGAGGCCAATTAGAAAGAGAATAGACACTATTACAAATATTTATGTTTGTCTCATTTGATGAACGATCTTTGATCATAAGGAAAATGGTGGAAAAAAACTTTTCTTGCAAAAGCAAAACATTAATATTATGTATTCAATTGTCGAGAACATGTCTGTGAAGGCCAATAACAAAAAAGGTGGAGATTATAGTGGGTAAGTATAATTGTCTCATGTAAGGGATGAACTTTGGTTCAAAGGGAAATGGTTAAAAGAAAAGCTTTTCTTATGAAACCAAATGTCAATATGGTGTATCCCAATATGGAGAACAGGTTTATGGTAGGCAACCATAATGGGAAAGAAGATCATTTTGAGTATGCATGTTTCTCTCATTTGACAGATGACCTTTGATTATATGGAAAATGGTGAAAAGAAAAGCTTTTCTTGTGAAGACAAAGCATCAATATCATGAATCCCTATAAGGAGAACATGTTTGTGGTGGCTTTTCACAAAAGAATAGAGATTATTATGAGTATCCATATTTGTCTCATTTGACGGATTAACTTTTATTCCAAGCAAATTAGTCCAAAAAAGCTTTTCTTGCGAAGCAAAGTGTCAATATCATGTACTCTAATGAGAAGAAAATGTTAATGGAGTCTAGTCACAAAAAGAGTGGACATTATTACAAGTATCTGTGTTTGTCTTATTTGACGGATGATCTTTGATTTTAAGGATGGTGGAAAAAAACTTTTCTTGCAAAAGCAATGCATTAATATCATGAATCCAAATGTCGAGAACATGTCCGTGGAGGCTAAATGCAAAAAAGTTGGAGATTATAGAAAGTAACCATATTTGTCTCATTCGAGGGATGAACTTTGATGTGAAGGGAAATGGTTAAAAGAAACTCTTTTCTCATGAAACCAGATGTCAATATAGTGTATCCCAATATGGAGAACATGTTTATGGTAGCCAATCACCAAAGGAATGAAGATCATTTCAACTATCCTTGTTTCTCATTTGATGGATGATCTTGGATTATATGGAAAATGGTGGAAAGAAAAGCTTTTCTTGTGAAAACAAAGCATAAATACCAAGAATCCCTATGAGGAGAACGTGCATGTGGTGGCCATTCACAAAAGAATAGAGATTATTACGACTATCAATATTTGTTTAGTTTGACAAATTAACTTTGATTCTAAGTGAATTGGTCGAAAGAAAAGCTTTCCTTGCAAAAGCAAAGCAAACATATCATGTATCCCAATGAGAGGAACATGTTTATGGAGGCCAATCACAAAAATAATTGAGATTATTATGAGTATCCATGTTTGTCTTATTTGACAGATGATCTTTAATTATAAGGTAAATGGTGGAAAAAAACTTTTCTTGAAAAAGTAAATCATTAATATCATGTATCCAAATATCGAGAACATGTTCGTGGAGGCCAATTATAAAAAAGATGGAGATTATAACAAGTAAGCATATTTGTTTCATTTGCGGGATGAACTTTGATTCAAAGGGAAATGGTCAAAAAAAAAGCTTTTTTTTTTATGAAACCAAATGTCAATATGGTGTATCCCAATGGGGAGAAAAGGTTTATGGTGACCAATCACAAAAGGAATGAAGATCATTTCGAGTATCCATGTTTCTCCCATTTGACAAACGATCTTTGATTATATGGAAAATGGTGGAAAGAAAAGCTTTTCCTGCCAAGACAAGGCATACAATATCATGTATCCCAAAGGAGAGTGTATTTGTAGCGACCATTCATAAAAGAAAGGAGATTATCTTAAGCATCCATATTTGTCTTGTTTGACGGATGAACTTTGATCATCAAAAGAAAAGCTTTTCTCGTGAAAGCAAAGCATCAATATCATGCATCCCAATAAAGAGAACATGTTTGTGGAGGCCAATCACAAAAAGAATGGAGATTATTACAGGTATCCATGTTTGTTCCATTTAACGGACGATTTTTGATTATAAGCAAAATAGTGGAAAAAAACTTTTCTTGAAAAAGCAAAGCTTTAATATCATGTATCCAAATGTCAAGAACTTATCTGTTGGGGCCAATAACAAAAGGTGGAGACCATAAAAAGTAACCATTTTTGTCTCATTAAGGGGATGAAGTTTTATTTGAAGGGAAATGGTAAAAAAAAAGCTTTTCTTGTGAAATCAAATGTCAATATGGGATCCCACTATGGAGAACAAGTTTATGGTGGCCAATCACAAAAAGAATAAAGATTATTTCAAGTATCCATGTTTCTCTCATTTAATGGACCATCTTTGATTATATGGAAATGGTTGAAAGAAAAGCTTTTCTTGTGAAGACAAATCATTAATACCATGAATCCCTAAGAGGAGAACGTGTTTTTGGTGGCCATTCACAGAGAAACAGAGATTATTACTAGCATCCATATTTGTCTGGTTTGATGGATGAACTTTGATTCTAAGAGAATTGGTCAAACGAAAAGCTTTTCTTGTGAAAGCAAAGCATCAATATCATGTATCCCAATCATGAGAACATGTTTATGGAGGCCAATTACAGAAAGAATAGAGATTATTATTAGTATCCATGTTTATCTCAATTGATAGATGATCTTTGATTGTAAGGAAAATAGTGAAAAATAATTTTTCTTGAAAAAGCAAAGTATTAATATCATGTATCCAAATGTCAAGAACATGTTTGTAGAGGCCAATTACAAAAAGGTGGAGATTATAACAATATGCATGTTGGTCTCATTCTAGGGAAGAACTTTGATTCGAAGCAAAATGGCCAAAAAAGAAGCTTTTCCTATGAAACCAAGTGTCAATATGGTGTATCCCATTGTGGAGAATAGGTTTTTGGTGGCCAATCACAAAAAGAAAGAAGATTATTTTGAGTATCCATGTTTCTCACATTTGATGGACAATCTTGGATTATAAAGAAAATGGAGGAAAGAGAAGCTTTTCCTTTGAAGACAAAGCATCAATACCAAAAGTCCCTATGAGGAGAACATGCTTATGGTGGTCATTTATAAAAGAACGAAGATTATTATGAGTATCAATATTGGTCTCGTTTCATGGATTAACTTTGATTCTAACCAGATTGGTTGAAAGAAAAACTCTTCCTACAAAAGCAAAGCATCCATATAATGTATCCCAATAAGGGAAACATGTTTATCGAGGCCAGTCACAAAAAGAATGGAGATTATTATGAGTATCCATGTTTATCTTATTTGATAGATGATCTTTGATTATAAGGGAAATGGTGGAAAAAAACTTTTCTTGAAAAAGCCAATCATTAATATCATGTATCCAAATGTCGAGAACATGTCTGTGCAGGCCAATAACAACAAAGGTGGAGATTATAACAAGTAAGCATGTTTGTCTCATTCAAGGGATGAACTTTGATTCGAAGGGAAATGGTCAAAAGAAAAGCTTTTCTTGTGAAACCAAATGTCGATATGGTATATCCCAATGTGGAGAACAAGTTTATGATGGCCAATCACAAAAGGAATGTACATCATTTCGAGTATCCATGTTTATCCCATTTGATGGATGATCTTTGATTATATGGAAAATGGTGAAAAGAAAAGCTTTTCTTGCCAAGATAAAGCATCAATATCATGTATCCTAATATGGAGAACATGTTTATGGTGACATTCACAAAAGAATAGAGATTATTATGTGTATTCATGTTTGCCTTATTTGACGGATGATCTTTGATTATAGGGAAAATGGTGGAAAAAATTTTCTTGCAAAAGCAAAGCATTAATATCATGTATCCAAATGTCGAGAACAAGTTTGTGGAGGCCAATTACAAAAAAAGGGGAGATTATAACAAGTAACCATATTTGCCTCATTTGAGGGTGGAACTTTGATTCGAAGTGAAATGGTCAAAAGAAAAGCTTTTCTTGCGAAGCCATGTCAATATGGTGTATCCCAATGTGGAGAACAGGTTTATGGTGGCCAATCACAAAAGGAATGAAGATTATTTTGAGCATCCATGTTTCTCTTCTCTCATTTGATGGATTATTTTGAGCATCCATGTTTCTCTTATCTCATTTAATGGATGGTTTTGGATTATATGGAAAATGGTGGAAAAAAAAGCTTTTCTTGCAAAGACAAAGCATCAATACCATGAATCCCTATGAGAAGAACACGTTTGGGATGGCCATTCATCGAAACAGAGATTATTATGAGTATCAGTATTTCTTTCATTTGATCGATTAACTTTGATTCTAAGTGAATTAGCTGAAAGAAACTCTTCTAACAAAAGCAAAGCATCTATATCATGTATCCTAATGAGGGGAACAAGTTTATGGAGGCCAATCACAAGAAGAATGGAGATTATTATGAGTATTCATGTTTGTCTCATTTGGCAGATGATCTTTGATTATATGGAAAATGGTGGAAAGAAACACTTTTCTTACGAAGACAAAGGATCAATAAGGAGAATGTATTTGTGGTGACCATTCACAAAAGAATGGAGATTATTACAAGTATCCATATTTATCTCGTTCAATAGAATAACTTCGATTCTAAGCGAATTGGTTAAAAGAAAAGCTTTTCTTATAAAAGCAAAGTGTCAATATCATGTACCCTAATGAGGAGAACATGTTTATGGAGGCCAATCACAAGAAGAATGAAGATTATTACGTGTATTCATGTTTGTCTTATTTGGCAGATGATCTTTGATTATATGGAAAATGGTGGAAAGAAAAGCTTTTCTTACGAAGACAAAGCATCACTAAGAAGAACGTGCTTATGGTGACCATTCACAAAAGAATGGAGATTATTACAAGTATCCATATTTGTCTCGTTTGATGGAATAACTTTGATTCTAAGTGAATTGGTTAAAAGAAAAGCTTTTCTTGTGAAAGCAAAGTGTCAACATCTTGTACCCTAATGAGGAGAACATGTTTATAGAGGCCAATCACAAAGAATGGACACTATTATGAATATCCATAATTGTCTCATTTGATGGATGATCTTTGATCATAAGGAAAATGGTGGAAAAAAAATTTTCTTGCAAAAGCAAAGCATTAATATTATGTCTTCAATTGTCAAGAATATGTCTATGGAGGCCAATTAGAAAAAAGGTGGAGATTATAAAAAGTAAGCATGTTTGTCTTATGTGAGGGATAAACTTTGATTCAAAGGGAAATGATTAAAAGAAAAGCTTTCTTTGTGAACCCAAATGTCAATATGTTGTATCCCAACGTAGAGAACAGGTTTATGGCAGGCAATTACAAAGGGAATGAAGATCATTTCAAGTATTTATGTTTCTCCCACTTAACGGACGATCTTTGATTATATGGAAAATAGTGGAAAGAAAAGCTTTTCTTGTGAAGACAAAGCATCAACATCATGAATCCCTATGAAGAGAACGTGTTTGTGGTGGCTTTTCACAAAAGAATAGGGATTATTACGAGTATCCATATTTGTCTCATTTTATGGATTAACTTTCATTCTAAGTGCATTGGTCCAAAGAAAATCTTTTCTTATGAAAGCAAAGTGTCAATATCATGTACCTTAATAAGAAGAACATGTTTATGGAGGCCAATCACAAAAGGAGTGGAGATTATTACGAGTATCCATGTTTGTCTTATTTGACGAATGATCTTTGACTATAAGGAAAATGGTGTAAAAAAACTTTTCTTGCAAAAGCAAAGCATTAATATCATGAATCCAAATTTGAGAACATGTCTGTGGAGGCCAATTACAAAAAAGGTGGAGATTATAAAAAGTTACCATATTTGTCGCATTCAAGAGATGAGCTTTGATTCGAAGGGAAATGGTCAAAAGAAACACATTTCTTGTGAAAGTGAATGTCAGTATAGTGTATCCCAATATGGAGAATAGGTTTATGGTGGCCAATCACAAAAGGACTGAAGATCATTTTGAGTATCCATGTTTCTCTCATTTGATAGATGATCTTGGATTATATGGAAAATGGTGGAAAGAAAAGCTTTTCTTCCGAAGATGAAGTATCAATACCAAGAATCCCTACGAGGAGAACATGCTTGTGGTGCCCATTCACAAAAAAAAATAGAGATTATTATGAGCATCGATATTTGTGTTGTTTGACATATTAACTTTGATTCTAAGTGAATTAGCCGAAAGAAAAGCTTTCCTTGCAAAAGCAAAGCATCCATATCATGTATCCCAATGAGGGGAACATGTTTATGGATGCCAATCACAAAAAAATGGAGATTATTATGTGTATCTGTGTTTGTCTTATTTGACACATGATCTTTGATTATAAAGGAAATGGTGGAAAAAAAAACTTTCTTGAAAAAGCAAATCATTAATATCATGTGGCCAAATGTTGAGAACATGTTCATGGAGGCCAGTTACACAAAAGGTAAAGATGATAAAAAGTAAGCATGTTTGTCTCTTTCGCAAGATGAACTTTGATTCAAAGGGAAACAGTCAAAAGAAAAGCTTTCCTTGTGAAACCAAATGTCTATATTATGTATCCGAATGTGGAGAACTAGTTTAGGTGGCCAATCACAACAGGCATAAAGATCATTTCAAGTATCCATGCGGATGATCTTCGATAATATAGAAAATGGTGGAAAGAAAAGCTTTTTTTTCAAAGGTAAAGCATCAATATCATGAATCCCTATGAGTAGAACATGTTTATGGTGGCCATTCATAAAAGAATAGAGATTATTATGAGTATCCATATTTGTCCCATTTGATGGATTAACTTTGATTCTCAGTGAATTAATCGAAAGAAAAGCTTTTCTTGCAAAAGCAAAATGTTAATATCATGTACCCTAATGAGGAGAACATGCTTATGGAAGCCAATCACAAAAAGAGTAGAGATTATTATGAGTATCCATGTTTGTCTCATTTCACTGATGATCTTTGATTATAAGGAAAATGGTGGAACAAAACTTTTCGTGCAAAAGCAAAGCATTAATATCATGCATCGAAATGTCAAGAACATGTCCGTGGAGGCCAATTGCAAAAAAGGTGGAGATTATAACAATTAAGCATGTTCACCTCCTTCAAGGGATGAACTTTGATTCAAAGGGAATCGGTAAAAAAAAGCTTTTCTTGTGAAACCAAATGTCAATATAGTGTATCCCAATGTGGTGAACAGGTTTATGCTGGCCAATCACAAAAGGAATAAAGATCATTTTGAGCGTCCATGTATCTCTCATTTGATGGACGATTCTAGATTACATGAAAAATGGTGGAAAGAAAAGCTTTTCTTGTGAAGAAAAAGCATTAATACCACGAATCCCTATGCGAGGAACTTGTTGGTGGTGGCCATTCATAAAAGAATAGTCTATTGCGAGTATCCATATTTGTCTCGTTTGACGAACTAACTTTGATTCCAAGCGAATTGGCTGAAAGAAAAGCTTTTCTTGCAAAAGCAAAGCATCTATATAATGCATCCCAATGGGGGGAACATGTTTATGGAGGCCAATCATAAAAGGAATGAGGATTATTTCGAGTATCCATGTTTGTCTAATTTGACAGACGATCTTTGATTTGAAGGAAAATGGTGGAAAAAAACCTTTTCTTGAAAAATCAAAGCATTAATGTCATGTATCCAAATGTCGAGAACATGTCCGTGGAGACCAGTTACAAAAAAAATGGACATTCTAAAAAGTAAACTTGTTTGTCTCATTCGAGGGATGAACTTTGATTCGAAGGGAAATGGTAAAAAAAAAAGCTTTTCTTGTGTAAACAAACGTCAATATGGTGTGCCCTAATGTAGAGAACAGGTTTATGGTGGCCAATCACAAAAGGAAAAAAGATCATTTCGAGTATCCATGTTTCTCTCATTTGATGGATGATCTTTGAATATATGGAAAATGGTGGAAAAAAAAGCTTTTCTTGCAAAGACAAAGCATAAATGTCCTGAATTCCTATGAGGAGAACATGTTTATGGTGGCCATTCAAAAAAAAAAGGGAGATTATTACGAGTATCCATATTTATCTGGTTTGATAGATTAACTTCAATTCTAAGTGAATTGGTTGAAAGAAAAGCTTTCCTTGTGAAAGCAAAGTGTTAATATCATGTACCTTAATGAGGAGCACATGTTTATAGATGCCAATCACAAAAAAAATAGAGATTATTGCGAGTATCCTTGTTTGTCTCATTTGACAAACGATCTTTAATTATAAAGAAAATGGTAGAAGAAAACTTTTCTTGAAAAAGTAAAGCATTAATATCATGTATCCAAATGTCAAGGACGTGTCTGTGGAGGCCAATTACAAAAAAGGTGGAGACCATAATAAGCAACCATGTTTGTCTCATTCAAGGGATAAACTTTGATTTGAAGGAAAACGGTGAAAAGAAAAGCTTCTCTTGTGAAACCAAATGTCAATATGGTGTATCCCTATGTAGAGAATAGGTTATGGTGGCCAATTAGAAAAGGATTGAAGATCATTTTGAGTATCCATGTTTCTCTCATTTGACGGATGATCTTTGATTATATGGAAAATGGTGGAAAGAAAAGCTTTTGTTGCGAAGACAAAGCATCAATATCATGAATCCCTATAAGAAAAATGTGTTTGTGGCAGCCATTCACAAAATAATGGAGATTATTTGAGCAACCATATTTACCTAGTTTGACAGATTAACTTTGATTCTAGGCGAATTGGCTAGAAGAAAGGTATTTCTTGCACAAGCAAAGCATCCATATCATGTATCCTAATGAGGGGAACATGTTTATGGAGGCCAATCACAAAAAAAATAGAGATTATTATGAGTATCCATGTTTGTCTTATTTGATAGATGATCTTTAATTGTACTGAAAATGGTGGAAAGAAAACTTTTCCTGAAAAAGTAAAGCATTAATATCATGTATCCAAATGTTGAGAATAGGTCTATGGAGGCCAATTACAAAAAAGGTGGAGATTATAACAAGTAAGCATGTTTGTCTTATTTGATGGACGATCTATGATTATAAGGAAAATGGTGGAAAAAAACTTTTCTTGAAAAAGCAAAGCATTAATATCATGTGTCCCAATGTCGAGAACATGTCTGTAGAGGCTAATTACAAAGGTGGAGATTGTAAAGCTAACCATGTTTGTCTCATTTGAGGGATGAACTTTGATTCAAAAGGAAATGGCAAAAGAAAAGCTTTTCTTATGAAACCAAATGTCAATATGGTGTATCCCAATGTATAGAATAGGTTTTTGGTGGCCAATCATAAAGGGAATAAAGATCATTTTGAGTATCCATGTTTCTCTCATTTAACGGATGATCTTTGATTATGTGGAAAATGGTGGAAAGAAAAGCTTTTCCTATGAAGATAAATCATCAATACCATGAATCCTTATGAGGAGAATGTGTTTATTGTGGCCATTCATAAAAGAATAGAGATTATTACGAGTATCCATATTTGTCTCATTTGACGGATTAACTTTGATTCTAAGCGAATTGGCCGAAAGAAAAGGTTTTCTTGCAAAAGCAAAGCGTCCATATCATGTATCCCAATCAAGGGAACATGTTTATAAAGGCCAATCACAAAAAGAATGGAGATTATTATAAGTATCCATGTTTGTCTTATTTGACGGATGATCATTAATTGTACTGAAAATGGTGGAGAAAAAACTTTTGCTAAAAAAGTGAAACATTAATATCATGTATCCAAATGTTGAGAACAATTCCGTGGAGGCCAATTACAAAAAAGGTGGAGATTATAACAAGTAAGCATGTTTGTTTTATTCAAGGGATGAACTTTGATTCGAAGGGAAATGGTCAAAAGAAAAGCTTTTCTTGTGAAACTAAATGTCAATATGGAGTATCCCAATGTAGAGAACAAGTTTATGGTGGCCAATCACAAAAGGAATGAAGATCATTTTGAGTATCCATGTTTCTCTCATTTGATGAATGATCTTTGATTATATGGAAAATGGTGGTAAGAAAAGCTTTTCCTATGAAGACAAGTCATTAATATCATGAATCCCTATGAGGAGAACATGTTTGTGGTGGCCATTCACAAAAGAATTGAGATTATTACGAGTATCCATTTTATCTCATTTGACAAATTAACTTTGATTCTATGCGAATTGGCCAAAAGAAAAGGTTCTCTTGCAAAAGCAAAGCATCCATATCATGTATCCCAATAAGGGGAACATGTTTATAGAGGCCAGTCAGAAAAAGAATAGAGATTATTATGAGTATCCATATTTGTCTTATTTGACGGATGATCTTTAATTATACTGAAAATAGTGGAAAAAAGACTTTTCTTGAAAAAGTAAAGCATTAATATCATGTATCCAAATGTCGAGAACAAGTCTGTGGAGTCCAATTACAAAAATGATGGAGATTATTACAAGTAAGCATGTTTGTCTCATTCAAGGGATGAACTTTGATTTGAAGGGAAATGGTTAAAAAAAACCTTTTCTTATGAAGCCAAATGTCAATATGGAGTATCCCAATGTAGAGAATAGGTTTATGGTGGCCAATCACAAAAGGAATAAAGGTCATTACAAGTATCTATGTTTCTATCATTTGACGGACGATCCTTGATTATATGGAAAATGCTGGAAAGAAAAGCTTTTCCTGCAAAGACAAAGCATCAATATCATGAATTCCTATGGGGGGAAGTGTTTGTGGTGGCCATTCAAAAAAGAATAGAGATTATTATGAGTATAGATATTTGTCTCATTTGGTGGATTAACATTGATTCTAATAAAATTGGTCAAAAGAAAAGCTTTTCTTGTGAAAGCAAAGTGTCAATATCATGTACCCTAATAAAGAGAACATATTTATTGAGGCCAACCACAAAAAGAGTAGAGATTATTACGAGCATCCATGTTTGTCTTATTTAACGGACGGTCTTTGATTATAAGGAAAATGGTGGAAAAAACCTTTTTTTGCAAAAGCAAAGCATTAATATCATGTATCCAAATGTTGAGAACATGTTCATGGAGGCAAATTACAAAAATGGTGGGGATTATAACAGGTAAGCATGTTTGTCTCATTCGAGGGATGAACTTTAATTTGATGGGAAATGGTCAAAAGAAAAGCTTTTCTTGTGAAACCAAATGTCAATATGGTGTATCCCAATGTGGAGAACAGGTTTATGGTGGCCAATGACAAAAGGAACAACGATCATTTCGAGTATCCATGTTTCTACCATTTGACAGATGATCTTGGATTTTATGGAAAATGGTGAAAAGAAAAGCTTTTCTTACATAGAAAAAGCCTCAATGCCATGAATCCCTATGAGGAGAATGTGTTTATGGTGGCCATTCACAAAAGAACGAAGATTATTATAAGTATCCATATTTGTCTCTTTGACAGATTAACTTTGATTCTAAGGGAATTGGCTGAAAGAAAAGCTTTTCTTGCAAAAGCAAAGCATCCATACCAGGTATCCCAATAAGGGGAACATGTTTATGAAGGCTAATCACGACAAGAATGGAGACTATTCTGATTATCTGTGTTTGTCTCATTTGATAGACGATCTTCGATTATAAGAAAAATGGTGGAAAAAAACTTTTCTTGAAAACGCAAAGCATTAATATCATCTATCCAAATGTTGAGAACATGACCACGGAGGCCAATTACATAAAAGGTGGATATTATAATAGGTAGCCATATTTATCTCAATCAAGGGATGAACTTTGATTCGAAGGGAAATGGTCAAAAGAAAAGGTTTTCTTGTGAAACTAAATGTCAATATGGTGTATCCCTATGTAGAGAATAGGTTTATGATGGCCAATCACAAAAGGAACAAAGATTATTTCTTGTATCCATGTTTCTCTAATTTGATGAATGATCTTTGATATTGAATCCCTATGAGGAGAACGTGTTTGTGGTGGCCATTCACAAAAGAACGAAGATTATTACAAGTACCCATATTTGTCTCATTTCACGGATTAACTTTGATTCTAAGTGAATTGGCAGGAAGAAAAGCATTTCTTGCAAAAGCAAAGCATCGATATCATGTATCCCAATAAGGAGAACATGTTTATGGAGGCCAATCATAAAAAAAATGGAGATTATTATGAGTATCTGTGTTTGTCTTAATTGACGAACGATCTTCTATTATAAGGAAAATGGTGGAAAAAAACTTTTCTTGAAAAAGCAAAGCATTAATATCATGTCTCAAAACATCAAGAACATGTTCGCGGAGGCCAATTACTAAAAATGTGGAGATTATAACAAGTAACCATATTTGTCTTCATCGAGCGATGAACTTTGATTCGAAGGAAATGGTCAAAAGAAAAGCTTTTCTTGTGAAACCAAAAGTCAATATAGTGTATCCCAATGTAGAGAACAACTTTATGGTGGCCAATCATTTCGAGTATCCATGCTTCTCTTATTTGATGGATGATCTTTGATTATATGGAAAATGTAGGAAAGAAAAGCTTTTCTTGTGAAGATAAAGCACCAATATCATGAATCCCTACGAGGAGAACGTGTTTGTGGTGGTCACTCACAAAAGAATAGAGATTATCAGGAGTATCCATATTTGTCTGGTTTGATGAATTAACTTTGGTTCTAAGCGAATTGGCTGAAAGAAAAGCTTTTCTTGCAAAAGCAAAGATCCATTTCATGTATCCTAATGAGGGGAAAATGTTTATGGAGGCCAATCACAAAAAAAATGGAGATTGTTACAGGTATCCATGTTTATCTCATTTGATAGATGATCTTTAATTAAATAAAAAATGGTGGAAAAAAAACTTTTCTTGAAAAAGCAAAGCATGAATATCATGTATCCAAATGTCGAGAATAGGTCCATGAAGGCCAATTACAAAAATGGTAGGGATTATAGCAAGCAAGCATGTTTGTTTCCTTTGAAGGATGAACTTTCATTCAAAGGGAAATGGTCAAAAGAAAAGCTTTTCTTATGAAATGAAATATCAATATGGAGTATCTGATGGAGATCAACTTGCACAAACACCTATTTCCAACTATTCTTATGATCATTTGCAAGGAATTGGAGGTCTAATGACTAGGACGAAGACTAAATGCATGGAGCAAGCTTTGCAAGGACTAATCATGGATGAAGACAAAATGAATCAGATGCATTGCCAAGATTAATCACTTTTCTACATTATGTTGAGGTTAAAAAGAAAACATGAATAAAGCTTGGAGCCCAACTCACATGTACTAATGAATGGAGCCCAATTTGCATGTATTAATGGGTGTATAGATTAGGATTTCAGATTTTCTGATTATTTTGAGTTTTCATGCTTTTAATTTATTTAGATAATTCCTAATTAGA